>DWHP01001678.1:0-15624 GCA_018247895.1 Parnassius honrathi | reverse complement strand
TCCCCGGTCGAGCCGACCCATTCGTGCTACAACTATATTTTTAATATAACTGCAGCATGGCTCTACCACGTATTGTGTAATATGTCACAAGTGTATGAGTACAACATACAAGTTGCAATTGAAATGCATCAATCAATCAACAAATTCTCTATTGTACATCAATGCACATTAAAATGAAAACAAAGTGAAAGAAATTATATAGAAGGTGCAATATTTGATCTTATTGCTCTAGAAGCGATTTCTTCCAGACAACCTTTTTACGCAAAGAACAGTTTAGAACAAATGGCTAATAGGGAAGGAAGATAATTAGGTAAGTAAAAGCAAAAAAAAATTAAAATAAAAACACAAGATGACGTCATTTGATGTTGGGTATGATAAATACAAGGAGCGATAAGATATGGTGAAAAATATTAAAGCTCTAAGTAATAAGCTTTGAGTAGATTTTTGAAGGAAAAGTAGGACTGAGCACATTTTATAGCCAAGGAGTTCCACAAGCGAATAGGTGTAACTAAAATGATTTATTGAAGAAGAAGGGTAAATGTGCTGAAGTACACAGCGGAAGATTGTCTAAAAATACTAAAACCGAAAGATTATCGATATTTGTAAGATCAGTGCAACCAGTTTATTTGATTAATAATCACAAAAAAAAAACATAAAACGTTTGGTACGCTTAAAATTATCGTTGTCGGCTGATTCGATAAAAATAGAACCGTATAGAAGATACTCTACCGACAGTAGCAGTTAAATAGAAAATTCATCACGCAGTAATTATTGTAGTTAGTATTGTAATATAGTGAGAAACAAGTAAATAAAGATGGATACGGCGTTGTGTTAACTGCGAACGACACGATCTTCTTTGTGGTGCATAGAAATTCATAGCTCTTTATCAGTCTTTTAAGTTCAATCGCTGAACATGGCCTCCTCCGTTGTAGAGAGAATTTTCCTTAATAGTTATTAGATAAGATAACCTAAAATACTCATAAATGCTTGAGAAACAAACATCCTTAAAAGAAAATCCAAACAAAAGGTATAAGAACAAATCTTGACGAAAATTTTTAAAAACTTTTTATTATTTAATTTTTTTTGATTTTATGGAATAAGGGTGACAAACAAGCGCACAGTGCACGGTAAGTGGATTGTGGCCCATGGATATCTTACATCTATCCCAGATTGAGAACCAAAATGCCAAAGATGTTTTACAAAAAGCAGAAAGCGTTGTCGCCCCTGAAAACTGAGAAGGCGAGTGTAGAGAAGTTCTCTATAATCATTAAGCTGGTATTTAACGCTGGTATTCTATATGAGCATGGTCGTTCACCGGTCGAGCTGATTCATTCGTGATATGGCGATGGGTTCACCTGTATATTCTATTGTCGCCCCTCCCCCTCCACCCTCCCTGACCATGGGTGCTGTAAAGTGCTCGAAACTTCAGGAATATAATCCTTAAAACCTGGTTTTATTTAAATGTTCAGTGTTCGCGTAAATATAAGAAATCGTCACATATTTATTAGTATATGTTAGTGAGAGTAGAATATTTTATAAATATAAATACAAAAGTTTGCTGCACAACAGCCACGTCAAGGAATTCGTCATCTTCTTTCATCCTGTAGGTGTCGTAGCGTTTATATGCACACAAAACCAAAAAAAAGGTGTTTCGATATATGACGCTCCATTTCAAACGATCAGAACATGTGATCACATATTAATGATTAATTACTTGAGTAAGGAATTAGACGCACCGCTAATTATAACAAAAGGCTAGTTATGTAGAAATTAAACGCCTTCTTAGTTTAGAAAGGTAGAATTTTGAAAGGGTAACTTCAAAAACAACTGCACCAAACAAACCGGCCGGCTGCAGCCATGTCTGTCAGCTGTCTAATTTTCAACCGTGGAAAACAATAAAACTTAATTTGCAAACTAATTTCTCAAACTACAGCCTCCTTTGTAGCCTCGAGACGACTGTAATTCCGAGAAGTAATATCACGCTCAGGGCTCCTAAAATTTACCCAAGTTTTAGTTAGTAGTACGTAGTTAGTAGTACGTAGTAAGCTAGCAACCCCGCACCAACAATAATAATTATACATCACTTATGGCACTGTTTGAATAAAAATGGTTTATTTTGTGGACAGACTACACGAAGCTAGGCCGACAATTTTGTAGTATAACATTTTTTTAAAAGTTTCAGTCAATATACGTCCCAGACCCGGTTACTGGGTTTTAAATGTAGTTGAAAGGTAGGTATTGGAACAACAACGTTACCGTAGTCGCTTGGTTCGATCATCATTTCTATATATTTACGCGTAATAAATGTTATTTTTTTAAATAAAATTATAACGTCAAACACGAACTTTTTGTCCACCTGACCTGATGTAAATTGCTACTATAGTTCTGGATATCTGCGATTATACCGGTCTGTAATTCTATAATTATACCCGTTTTCTGTAATACCCGTCAGACCAGAACACAGTAGTGCACTTACTGCTGCTTGAAGACAGAAGTAGGCAAGAGTGTTGTACCTACTAAGACGGAAAGGAATTACCCAGTTATTGTATGTCACAGAAATAAACCTTTATCTATAGTGTAAGGGTGACAAACGATCACACAGTCTACCTGATGGTAAGTAGATGATGTGACCCTACATTGACACCTACATCTGTATTTGATTAAGCATCAAAATGCAGATGCGTTGTAACCCATGAGGACTTTGACAGAATGATTTGTTTCCTGTAAAAAGGGTCACCGGTTCTCCACACTCATACGAAACAGCACCATTAAGCTGCTATTTATCACTGGTATTCTGTGAAAACGTGGTCCTACCCCAGTTGAGCCGACCCATTCAAGCTACAACAATAATACACATACAAGTAATAATAATGTAACCTTGTTAAATTTTGTAAATTTCGTTATCTCTGTATGTATATCCATACTTGTAGCACACACATGTACGTGTGTCACGATATTTCAACGAGATAGAACAATAAAAACCAACGAGCCGCTCCGAACTTAACTTTTTACACTGCCAGCCGAAAGAGAATTGGCAGGGTAAAAAGTATGAGAGGGACAGCGCGATTATTGCTCTTACCGAGTTGGAATGAGAGCGCTGATAACGTTTTATTGCTTAACTGAGGACAATGGACCGCTAGGAGGGAATCTCGAGCATTTGAATGTCAAATTTGCCGTAATGGAGTACAACATTTCACGATAACTTGAACGAAAGTGGTGTTAAAATTATGCTTGAACGTTCCTAGAGATTGTGGTCCCCACAAATTCCTGTGACGAAATATTGAAAATATTAAATGCAATGAAATAGAGAAAACTATTTCAAACTTTTTTGTATTTAAATAAATACAACTTTATTATATTAACATAAAAAAATTACACCATATATACGTCCCAGACAGTACAGTCCTCCTCTCGTTTCTGAGACGGTTTTAAGAATAACAAGTATCAGCCGTGTTGCCCCAAAGCGTCGTACTCGACATGTCTCCGATTTTCTTTAATTTTTCAGACATGCAGATTTCCCAACGATTTTAATTTACCGCCGAGCACGTGGTAAATAATTAATTAAAGTGGCAAATTCATTGGTGCCAGCGGGGTTGCGCGTGTGCTTTGAAATTTACGACGAGTGCTTAGCAACTGAACTATCCCGACTCTTATTGTTCTTTTAGGATATTTATTTATCTTAATCTTCAAGACAAAGAAAATAAAATCCGGTTATCAAACTAAATTATGTTTTATAATGTAACACCCTTTCGAAATGAGGTACATCCGCAAGTAGACTATAACTTCTATGCAGTTATAAAAAAATATGTTTAGGATATAGGCGACTGAATTATCTGGGATAGAAATTTTAACAGTTGTAACGCTATTAACGTTACTAATATTCCCTTTAAATCTCCAGGTCGAATGGCGAATGTGAACCCACGTATTTCTGAGATTGCAGTCCAACCCCTACCTACTATCAACTGTCGCTTATAAGTCTACACAGAATAAAAATCATAAATAAGCGAGAAGCATAACTCTTACCATCCCAACATCACCAAACTGGACCCAATTTCAGATAGGTATTTAGTTACTAGACACAGCTACAGGGAGAACTTGCGGGAAACACGTACTTAAGTTAGCATTACTAAAGTCAACTTAACGCATAATGATTTTTTATAGAAGTGTAAAAATCTGACAAATGTACAAACAGTTCACTAGATGATAGTAAGTGAAAATGAGCCATTTATTCTTATCTCTTCTCTTTCTTCTTCCTACATCTATTCTCAATTAGAAATTCACAGTAGCCGCCCGGAGTCAGAAAACCAGTCGTGTTCACCCCCGTGCCTCGTAAAGCACGTTAAAGCATTCGCCAGATCTCTCACCAATTGTATGGGATTGTCACCCCATCGGAAAATGAGAATGAGGAAATAGAGAGCGCACCAGTGCTTGCGCATGCACTCAGGCACCATAATCCTGTCCTGCGCAGCTGGCTGGTCTCCGTTTAGACTGAACGCCGTACTGATTAGGTCTAAAGCACATTATATTCTCCATTAAGAATCAAAATGTCTCCAGTTCCTTACACTCGCCATACGAAACACAAGAATTAAGCTGCTGATTACAAATGTTGCGTGCCTTCATCAAATACAAAACTACTGTTATCATCCTCCAGACTGAATTCCGGTCACGGCAGCTCAACGGATACTAGCCATGTGCGTAGAACAGGATAGTAGTGCACGAGCGGGAGCGCAAGGATAGGAGCACTCTCCGTTCCTTCCCTTTTATCGTCTATTGGGACGACAATCCGACACGATCGGAAAGTGATCAGACGCAGGACCAGTGGCTTTACGTGCTGTCTTAGGCATGGGGGGAAACATCGCCAACTTCTAGACCCCGGACCGCTTCTGAGAATTTTTAAACAGAAGACCCTAATTTGAGTAATTTGACTCGATCAACTACCATAACCACAATTATAGTACTTTTGCTAATGCTTTCATCTGCAACTAAATGCCAATATGCTAAATGAAATAATTTCGACTTTCTCTTTAATATGAGTTACATAAAACTTCCACTTTACTGAATTTTAATTTAGTCATTTCGCAGTTATATTTTAAAATATCGCATCTTGAACATTAGTCATTCGATGTGAACCCAGATCCGGCCATTATTTATCCGGCAGAGATTTAGAGCGTTTTAATTGAAAATCATGAATATTAACTAAGAATTAGTTGCGTTTAGTTTGATTTACGACACTCCGACGTCACGGCGCCGCTCTCTGTTATTACAGCGAGAGAACGCTGGATATCTCTTTCTGACCGTGGTCTTTCTTATTTCATAAGGTATCTTCATGCCTGTTATTCGAAATAAAGATGACAAAAATCATTTCCAACTTTTTATTTACGAACAATTTCTAAATAAACCTACTCGTAAGTACCCAAAGTCCAAGTGCACATGCAGCCTCTAACTACAGAAGAAGCGTAATCCTTAAAAAATAAGTAAGTTTAGAACTTCGAATAGCAGTTTTTCTTTATAAAATTAATGAGGACAAATAGCACGCAGAACAACTGGTGATAATGCCTCGTTACCAGTATAAACTATCATAGCTGTAATGATTTCTTGTATTTAGGCGAACACTACACATTTAAACAATACTAGTTTTTACGGATTTTATCGCGTACATTTAACTTTTTAAATACCCGACGTTTCGAGTACTTTACAGCACCCATGGTCACGGGGGGGACTGAGATGTTCAACGTCCAGACGTCATAGTTAACCGCGGTTACCATAGATTAAAATTTTACTTTTGTTCCGATCTAAACAGTTTGTTTTGTTGTTGTGCTGTACCAGTTAAATATACGCAATAAAATCCGTAAAACTAGTATTATTTAAATGTCATAGCTGTGTTTACAAATGAAAGATGAACGACCCAAAAATTAAATATCGTGTACACATGAATACTTCGTAGGGAAGATGACAGCTGGAGGGTCCGGAAAAACTCGTATTAGAAAAGCTCATGGTCAAGCCAAACATCATTGGAGAATCATAAACAACGAGTGAGAGAGGATCGAAATATAAAGAGAGCATATTTCAAAGGACTGGCCGACGCCCAGTTAGTCGACCCAAATATCGTTAAAGCGATCGGGTGGAATCTGATCTGTGCACGCTTCAGGCAGAAGACAACGTGGTAGAGCCATGCTGCAGTTATATTAGTAGTATAGCTGTAGCACGAATGGATTGGGTCGACCGGGGAAGAAGACAGAATACCAGCTTAATACTGCTGTGTTTCGTATGGTGAGTATAGAGAACCGGAGACCCTTTTTACTGGAAACGAGGAATTTCATCTCAGCCCTCACGTGTGACAACGCATCTGCATTTGATTCGTAATCGAGGATAGATGTAGATGTCTATGGGCCACATCAACCACTTACTATCAGGTGGCCTGTGTGCTCGTTTGTCACCCTGTCCCATAAAAAAAAAACTGACGAGGGCTTGCGTAGGATCGGGAGAAGTGAGACATTCTCGTATCGCAGGCAAACATTGGGGTCACTACGCCACAGAAGTGAGTGTCTGTCTGAATTAACATTTATGGGTTGTTCGGTTCTGTATTTAAAGTGAGCTTGCCGGTGTTCATGGACTGCTGCAGTCACTTACCTACAAGTAGACTGTAGATTCGTTTGTCACTTCCATTTTAAAAAAATTCACCACAAGTATCTTATTTAATATCTCCAATAATTAAACTAAACCACTCAAACACCACTACTTGTACAACGAAGTGCTGCATAGCAACACTACGAGTACTAGCAGTAACTTACAGCTTACCAAGAGAGCTATTCACATTTGAACAAACCGCTAAGTAGATTAATTAACGGAGCAATGTTATTTTTGGTTGTACTAACACGTCGAGCAAACTTACGCGTTTGCGGTCGAGTTAGGCACTTGCACGGAATGGGGAATATCTATGTAAATGTTTAGTACATTGATATTAATTCATTTAAGTAAATTAATTAAAGTAACGAATTGAATAAACAAATATTACTAAATTTATTGCGTTCAGTTTTCAATTATTTTATACTTATCACAAACCAGTGCATTCTTACAATCTCATCTGGTGGTAATTGGTGATGGAGGAATAAATTTCGCTTATTTCTATTTCCTGACGTGTCGGTTGTTTTACAGTATAGAAGGCCATGGTGGGACTGGAGTGTTTGACTTGCGGACGTCATAAAATTTGAATTACGATTTTGGTTCGATCTCGGTCTACCAGGTGGTAGAACATATTTTTTGCCAATTGGTCCGTCTGGGTATGTACCACCCTCTTTACTATTTGTGTCATCAAATAACAGTGCATGTACTGCTGTGTTCCGGTCTGAAGGGTATAGATGGCCAGTATAACAATACAGTATAAGATGGTGAGGCACTCCATTGTTGTCCTCGAGGTTACAACGCATCCGTAACCTTCTTTGCTTGAAGTTGGTCGCAGATGTTTTTTTATAAAACAAGTGTGACGAACGAACACACAGTCCACCTGATGGTAAGTGGATGCTGTGGCCCATACACATTTATATTTAACCTCTATTAAGAATCAAAATGCAGATGCGTTGTCACCCCTGAGGACTAAGATAAGATGGAGTGCCTCGATTCTAGTAAAGCGGTTTTTCGTTATCTCTACATTCACGATACGAAACACAGCGGTATTAAGCCCCTATTTTATGGTACCTACATATAGTAGTTTGTGAGTGTTCGTGATCATTTCCCGGTTGAGCCGATCCATTCGTGCTACCACCACAATATAGATGCAGCGTGGCTCTACCACGTATAAAATCATACCTATAGCTTGCAATAGACACTCCCATCAAATGGGTTGTGACTTAAGTTTGTCATTTAAAATTTATAAAATAAAGTTTTACTGTGTCTTAAAATTTATAAAGTTTTAGTGAGTCGACAGTATAAAATCATTTCGATTTAAAAATATGTTAAAATTAAAGACGGTAAATTCCTAAAATTGATTTGATTAAATGAGTAATGTCCGCGTAAATTTAAGAAATGATTAAACTATCATCATCATCACGGATCATGCGTCATTTCAAAAAGGTTTAACTTACATGCAAAATACGCGCTTAGTTAGTGCTGCAGAAACCAGACCGTGTAAAACCAAAACTATAAGTAACAGTCCAAAGTCACGAGGCTCTATCGACTGATAATTTTTTTAAACTTTCTTATATACTATTTTTTATAGAACAAACGAGCACATAGATGATATGATAGATAAAGTGGATGCTATAGCCTATATACATCTACATCTATCATCGATTAAAAATCAAAATGCGAATGCGTTGTCACCCCCGAGGGGTAAGATCGATGCGTCGTTACCAATAAGAAGGGTCTACGACTCTCTACGCTCACCATTTCATTCCATTACATTAGGATCTTACATTATTACTTATACTATATTACATTAGAACTATATCGTGAAGTCGTTTTATATAAATAAATTTCACGAGGGCAAACAGCCAGATCCGAAACAATGAAAATGGAAACTGTATTTTCAGAATTAAATTAAAAATTCGTTCTGTTCAAACGTCAACATGTTTTTTAATCTACTTCCATTTCAAAGTGAGGTTCCTTCGCTCGGAGTAGGAACGGTGAAGGAAACTCCGCAATTGCTTGCAGGCTGTGTAAATATTTGTAACGTGGGGGAAGTAGCAGCTGCCGGAGCGCTGCAGACAAGCGCTTAGCCATTTCATGCTTTGTTTTTTTTTCTTTATCAGCTTACAAAAGTTCCCTGGTATACGTGAGTCTCAAACGTTGGAGAAACTGGAGCGGGTTCGCCTTTAGCGTCACGCTTGGTCTGTGGATTAACGATCGCAACACCAGACCAGACCTTTAACGTTGTTACCCTTCGCCGGTCCGGGAAGCTTACGTGTGGGTTAAAAGAGATATAGGTTGTAACGTATTTTTATGTGTGTTGTTTTTTATAGAATTAGGGTAACAAACGGGCACACAGTCCACCTGATGGTAAGAGGAGGCTGTGGCTCATAGATATCTATATTTATCATCGATTAGGGATCAAAATTTGGTTTTCAGTAAAAAGGTTCTCCGATTCTCCACACTTACCATGCGAAACATAGCAGCAGCTATTTTACGCTGGTATTCGGTCAGAGCGTTGTCCTTACCCGGACGAGCCGAACAATTCGTGCTACAACCATAATATAGCAGCGTAGGGGTGGGATTCTCGAGTGGCAGCCTCATACCGGTAGACGTCCCACACTGATGGATATCTTATCAGGTCGTGAGACCTGTATGTGGCATTCCTTGGGGGAGGCCTAAGTTTAGCAGTGGACTTGTGTAGGGCTGTAATGAATGAGAAGTGTCAAACGAACCGACAGTTCACCTGATGGTAGGGGGGTCCTAGGGACCTAGGGGTCTGCAGTCCACGCACAGCCGCAGCAAACTTAAATCAAGGATTTCTGACGTTAAAGCGCTTATAGCGCAGCATGCATATTTGTCCAGCACGAAATGAGCATGAGACATTCAGTGGACAAAAAATTACGTTATTTGAAAAGATTTTTGTTTATTAACAGAAAATAAAATATCAAATAAAATGTAGCCGATTAAGAATCCAATTCTATGACACTCCTCTCTTATATTATCAAAAAATGAGCTATAAAAACGACAGTTCGAATATCATATAGGGTTCTCCTGGCTGGCTTCTTTTTCTCGATTAATATACTGTAAGTTTAATATACTATTTAAAAAATAAATTTGATTAAGAATTTAGTTGAGTATTTCATTTTTTTTTCGAAGCATATACTATTTCAAGATGTATCGAGCGTCAAAATATTGTCTTATATACGATATTTTTTGTCCAACCTGGCTTTAATAATCCTCTTGCATAGGACAATAAGTGCGATCGTATGCTTCAAGTTATGCTACGCGTAGTCATATTTTTAAGAGAATCCATCGCCCAATTTCATGGGTGTCGGTGATTCGAATGTCGTAAGAGGAGATACGAAACGCCAGAAAAATCTTATCGCTGTTAATAGATGGCGGTAATTCTATTCCGTATACACACGACGTAAAATACATAGAACGGTGACGAGCTGCAACGTTAAAGGTGCGAGACGTCTGCTACCGCAATCGTCAATCTGCTTTTTTTATAGGATAAGGGTGACAAACGAGCACACAGTCCACCTGATCTTAAGTGGACGCTGTGGTCCATAGACATCTACATCTATCCGCAATTACGAAACAAAATGCAAATGCGTTTTCCAGTAAAAAGTGTCTCCGGTTATCTACACTCACCATACGAAACACAGCGGCGTGAAACTATTTGATGCTTGTATTCGGCGAGAGCGTGGTCCTTCCCCGGTCGAGCCGACCCATTCGTACTACAACTGTACTACTAATACGTGCAAAAGCTTAGAGAGGCAATTGACTCTCTCTCTCTCTCTCTCTCTCTCTCTCTCTCTCTCTCTCTGTACGAGAGAGGTCCATCTCCGGCATATATTACGAACTGACGAAGAGAATGAATTAAGAAGGTCCATCTGTTTTTTTTTTAATGAAATAGGATGTCAAACGAGCATACAGTCCACCTGACTGTAAGTGGATGCTGAGGCCCATAGACATCTACATTTGTTCTCGATTAAGTATCGAAAATGCCACGTTTCTAGTAAAATGGTTTGATTACAAATTACAAAATAACCCATGTTAACAAACTCATAAAAATTAGAACTTTTTAAATAAACGTTCAACGTACAATCTACATTCTAATAGTTTTCGTATTTATACAACTTTTGAACCAGATCACAAATTACATTTTCATAAACTGGATCTTACAGTACGATATTATCGTACTGTGAGATCAAAGCGTAAATTCCAGATAACGTACAGATCAAAACGTTTCAATAACTTTTTAACGTAGGATTGAAGGATACGGCGGAATATATGCCTTTAATTATAAACACCATTAAAACTATTCAACGTTAACTATCTTGGCGCAATACCAAATTTATCTAGGAATATATTGATTAAGTGGAGTATATTGATATAGTCTCATGTAAGTATACCTACCTAGAGCCTAGACATACGGCAGATCGTCAACTACATTTGATTTTTGTCATAAAGATGGAAAATTAACAAAAGAAACAATGTAAGAACTACAAATCTTCGACACTCGGTGTCCATTTCAAGTACTACGCTTACAGTACAAATAACAAACAGAAACGTTTCTGGAGGCAACTTATACCTGCACGTAAGTTGATTAACAAAAAGATAAAATTTAAGTTTTTGGTAGGATATTATTTACATAATCAAAATAAAATAGCATATAATATTTAAGCGCCATCGTGCTCAATACAGCACAATTTATGGGGAAGAGATATGAGCCAATTTATAGGGGAGAACTACGTACAGCAGTGTACTTTTTTGATAAGCTCTAATGAAATGAATGAAGTAAATAAGTTGGTAAAAACCTTGTAAACAAATCGTAAATTACAAAGATAATGTGATTTGACTAACTAATACTAAATATACTAGGACACAAAACATGGTCCTGAGCCACCTGCATTCATCGACTTCCTGCTCTTATTAGGCGGTCACTACATCTAGCGGGATACCAGCCTAAAATAGCAGCAACATTTTGCTGTAATACGTATAGTGAGTGAAGGCAACCGGGAACCCTTTTTACTGATAACAAGGCATTCCATCTTAATCTTAATCGAGGATAAATGTAGTGTCTATGCGTCACAACAACCTCTTACCATCAAGTGGACGAACTGTGTACTCGTTCATTCAACCTTTCTTCATTAAAAAAAACCCAAGGTTCGATCTTCCCACGCACGCGCGAGTCCTTTAAAGAGGCCTATGAGCTCTTTCCTAGTAAACAAAACCAATAGCGACATAGAACGGGCGGTGTAAATACCGTCGAGCGGGCGGTCGCATATCGATTCGGCCCGGACGGATCAGTCCCATTGTTCACGGGGCCTGCTTTGTTGTGGGTGTTAACTGTGCGCTGGGTACGGTGAAATTTTCGACGATTCCGGGTCACGGCGCTATAGAGAGCAACGCGTTGGATTTTGATTCAATATTATGTTTTTGGTGCCGCAAATACAGACTGCTTTGAGCCGTAGGAGATAAAACAATTTCTGTTTCCAACATGGTAGAGTTACGCTGCAGCTATAAAATAGTAGAACACGAATGAGTCAACTCGGCCGCAAAATAGTAGCATAAATTAGCTGCCTAATGCTGCTGTGTTTTATATGGTGAGTTTTAGAGAACCGGAAACCCATTTTACTGACAACGAGACGTTTCATCTTAGTCCTCAGGGGTAACAATGCATTTTGATTCTTCATCGAGTATAAATGTAGATGGCTATGGGTCACAGCACCCACGCACTATCAGGTGGCCTGTGGGTTCGTTTGTCACGCTTTTTCTACTAAAAAAAAAGTGGCCACAGGCAAAAATTATTTTTTGCCTGGTATATGTTAAATAATGATTTCTGATACTAATGCGAAGACTATACAATACAGCGTTTCATTTTTGCCTGCGGTAATCCACAGCTGGTCATAGGCTTCTGCCAACACTCTTCTTAGCTAAATCTTCTGCTTCACCTTGGGCGGATGGATACTACTTCAATTTGTTTCAATACCCAATATTTCAGGTGTTTTACACCAACTGTGTTCATTGGAGTAATGAGATATTTGCCGTAGCGATCTTATTTTCATTATTTTCTTATTCATTAGGGAATCCATACGAACTGTATGGATTTCCTTGCGTACTTTAAAAGATAAAATTCCAAATTTCTTTAGAAAAACATCATTTATTTTCCAAATCTGCCTTAAAAATCTACTACCGTTTTCAAACACGTCATCAATGTCACTTTGTAATATGTCAGTGCTCCAACGGAAGATCAGAGTCCAACGGAAGTAGATCCATCGCCTCATTTACTCCGGTGCGTGTTATAAGAGGTGACTATATTGAATGCCGAAATATCTTATGGCTTTCAATAGATGGCGGTATTGTTATCACGTTTACTCCATACATTAAATTCTCAGGGCGGCGAAAGTCAGGAGCGTCATAGATGCGGTCTAAGCGTGATGATTAAGTATCCTCTTAATACGGGATAGGTAGATGTTCGTTGCAGACGTCTGTTAAGAGTTAAGGAAGAGGAAGAATCCATGAATCTACTACAGCCTATAAATGTCCACTGCGGAACACAGGCCTCTCCCATAGATCGCCTCATCGGGAGGATTTTATCCTAGTTGCCTTGGCAGGCGGATGGCCAACCGCAGTTCCTTGTTATTTTCGGTCGCTATCAGGAAGATGCTGCTGCCCATCTCCTGTTTAAATTCCCTTCTGTTGCCTCTCACGACACCCACCGGACGTTATGAGGTAGTGCATATTCTTTTACCGCCACTACACGGTTAGTAATCTCGCTTACTTCATACACTATTAAATAAGATCTGACTGTTTGACTCGCACGTCTGTAACTGCGACGGTCATTATGCCTGCTAAGTGTAGCAATTAAAGCTCTCCCCCCAACGAGGCCTACATCCATCAGAGGACTAAGAGTTCAGGATTAAGGAAATTATGGGGACCGATATAAATTAACGCGAGGTAGACAGTTTTCGATAATACATATTCGGTTGTCATGCCTGATACAAATCTACCAGGGGAACATAGTCGCAGAGACGCATTATCAAATCAATGTTCAGTAATGCCGACGCTATCATTTAGCATTAGTGACGCGACACTGGTTACTTCCGGCACGTCGCTCGTATCGATTGCAGGCGACGTGATCCCGTCAGGTGACCCCGGACAACGGGACCCGCTGTTTACTGAGGCAACTACAGCCAACAACGGATTGGTCGTTGCTTATATTGTTTTTCTGGGACGAATAAAGAAGCTAGTTTATTTATAGTGAATGCACAAACCTATATAAAATACCTAATATTGATTCGAACTTGTGGTCAGTTACTTCATCAATGTTCAAAAATTGATTCAAAATTGTTATAAGCATACTTGACGGGCCTCTCTGTTTGTCTCGCTGAATTTTAGAACGATTACATTTTATAACTTGTACAATTTTCGGCCATAATTGAACAGTAATAATAATGATAATAATGTCCCCCAGACCGAATTTCAATCACGGCGGCCTGCCACAACGGAGACTAGCCATCTATACCAGTGCCCAAGTGTACGCGTAAGCACAGGTGCACTCTCTATTACCTCACTCTCATGATCCGGTGAGACGGTAAACCGACACGACCAGATAGAGATCAGATGTAGGACCAACAGCTTTACTTGCTTTCCGAGGCACGGGGGTAAGACACCGCCAACTTCCTGAATCCGGGCAGCAACTGAGAATTTTTTGAAGGAAAACCTTGATAATTGATTTTTGGCCCGACTCGGGATTCGAACCAAGGACCTCACGATCAGCAGTTGTACTAACCACTAGACCAACGAGGCAGTCGAGAGAAGGTCATAATATATTATAAATAATACTTCCTATCAAAACTCCACTGCTGAACATTCCCCACGGTTCCTTATAGAATAAGGGTGACGAACGAGTACAGTCACACTGACGGAAGTGAATGTGGCCCATAGACATCCATATCAATCCTCAATTAATAAAATGCAGCTACGTTGTCACCCCTGTGGACTAAGATCAGTAAAAAGGGTCTTCGGTTATCAACACGCACCGTACGTAACACAACAGCTTTATAAGCTGCTATTTTACATTGATATTATGTGAGAGCGTGATTCCTGTGGATTGCTGCAATCACTTAGACTATGTAGGTTCTAATTGTTTAGCATTCTTTTTCTATTTTATTTTCATCATTCATTACATTAGGTACAGCCTATCAAAAAACACTGCTCAAAGTAGCCCTCCCTCATTAATTGGCTCATAGGAGTGTTAAAATGGCTACTATCCGTCGCTTTTTACGAAAGCTACGGGATGATTTGGGGTAGTGCATTCTTTTACCCCACCACTGCACAACGAATCAGACTCAGAACAAAATGCCGAGTGAAGAAATAATTAAACTTTCCCTAATGTGCAGAATGGCACGATAATTTCCTTTGTCCTTTAAAACTATATTTTCCGTCTTCAATGTTACCATTGAACATAAATGTCAGTTAACATTGTCGATTATAAATCGTTACAGAAAATTCAATTTTATACCTGTAATACGATTTCGCGATGGCGTATTGAACTGGGTCGAGATTAAGTTCCAGGCGTGCTCAAGATACGTCTCGGAACCCTATCCGTGGAGGACACCTCAAATTGCATTACATTCGGTTATGGTAAATGATATCTAGATACAAATTAGAGGTTTTTATTAAACTCGACAATAGTTTCCTGAATAGATTCAAAATGTTTGGGGTTAAGATGATTAATTATTAATTCTTTCGCATTGTATTTAAGTGAATGAAGGTCAAAAGGTTTTCGGAACTGTGTTATTATTGTAATATCAAATGAAAGTGTTATTATTTTTTCTTTTTTACTCTTTGCAAATATTTACTCATACTATATTTATTTTATATATTTATTTTATACGTGGTAGCGCCACGCTGCAGCTATATTATGGTTGTAGCATGAATGGGTCGGCTCGACCGGAGAAGGACCACGCTCTCACAGAATACCAG
>DWHP01001677.1:0-15626 GCA_018247895.1 Parnassius honrathi | reverse complement strand
GCCTACTCCATTTTAAAAGGTGCGGCTTTTCAAAATTGAGTAGTCTCTCGTTTAAGAGAGCACATCTGGGACAGAAAATATCTCGCCGCCGAGCTTCAGCACGTCAAGAAAATATTGCAAGATAACAAGCTTCGAGTCCCGCGCCTAAGTCACAACGACCGAGTGAAGCCGGCCATAGTCGAACGCGTGTCTGTTTGACTATCATATGTCAAAAGAGTCACAGACGAGGTTGGCTATATCTTGAAGCGAGCTTTCATCAAAACGTACTATACGCCGCCGAAGGAGATGAGTTAATTTTTAACATCCTTCAAGTCTAATATTCCTCTGCAAGATGCAGGTGTGTACAATCTAGATTGTGAATGTGGTCTCTCGTACATAGGACGAACAAAAAGATTTTAGAAACCCGCGTGAAAAAACATATAGCCGACGTGAGGCACTGACGCTTTGAGAATTCTGCAGTCGATGTACACGTTCAAGATCGCCCCGACCATTATAACAGATTTGAAAAACCACAAATCCTCGCAAAAGGATGACACGCGAAGTTGTCAAAATTAAAAAAAATCCTAATTTTATTTGAGAAGATGGATAAGTGCCCATTTGCTTGGGATCATATATTTAACAGAATTAAATCTAAATTCAAGCATACCACTGCAAGACTTCATTTTTCAGACAACATTTCAGTCCCACCAATCATGGGTTCTGAAATTACAAGAAACTACGGAGATTAAAAATAAGTTAATTACACGCGACAAAATCCGTACAAGTAGTTTTATTCAATGTGTAGTGTTCGCGTAAATTTAAAAAAAAAAAATATTATTTCTTGTTTTCAGTGTAAGAGAATATTATACATTTCATCCCTTTTCACTATATTTGAAGCACTGAGAACACTAAAATCGAGCGGCATGAAAATACAGAATTTGTGATTATGCGGCAATTTATTCGCCTTCCAACAGCAGTGATTACTTCACTTTCAAATGATTCTGTCACTATAGAGTGATAGAGTGCGGGTTTACACCGTCTATCACTCTATAGATACAGGGTCGACTCCTTTTTTATCTCTGGCTAAAATGTGTTATACTTGAACTTGTAGCACGGTTCTTAATACACAAGTGTATTTTCGGACACCACGAAAAAGTCAAATTAAGAAAAAAAAATACCATTCTCCTTACAACCTACTAGATGGAGTGACGAACCTGCTAAGACATGCAGGTGACTCAGGCCCGTACTTTGTGGCATTCTTTGGGGAGACCTATGTTCAACAGTGAAGTGTGAACAGCTGTAATAGTAATGATGACGATCATGATTCTCTTTATATACCGCTAGCGTTATTACACAGAACTCTACAATTACATTGCGGCTACCGGACCTAATCGGTCAAACTGAATGCTTTATTTTTTATAAGATTTCCTGAGTTCTCCAAGTTTTTCAAATTGCATTATGTACCATATAGTTGTAATGTGGTTATATTCATCATATTGGTCTAGTGAGCTAGTGAGCGATCCAAATTTTTGATATTAAGACTTGCCACTCTTTTTTACTATTATATTTATATTTTTAGCCAGTTGGCATTTACAGTTTCATTAGAGTATTACAGATTCATTGTAATATGATATCTGTATTACTCTTGATACTTCTTTAGTGCTATCGTAGTCATTTTTTCCAAAACGGATACGAAGGCGTGGCTTAGGATTACTATAGCTTTAACAGTGACACCTAGTGTGAAAATATTACGTTAATCCTACTTCAAATATCAAATTACGATTGTGAAGAGCTAAATTTAATAACAGATTTGAAATTTTGCTATTTAATTGCATTTGTTTACGAAAATTATTTATTAACTTGACCAATCAATTTAGATCAATAAATAATAACTGCTACAAACTTATTGCTTTGTCAAAATTGCTAACTAACTGGAAAGGCCAGAAGTTTGAACGAGTAAAATATAAACTGTAGTTCGTCGCTTAGTTTGAATTTTCTTACATTTAATCTTGGTCAATACCAAGAGTATCTTATCTATCAAAATACATACAATATGTACTTTACATGTAAATTTACATGCAGTACTTTACTGGAATATGGAAAACGCATTCTGTTTGAGACAAAAAAGTGAATGTTCAAGTAATAAGTTTGTATACCTATCATGGTTCTCATGTTACGGGTATATTGTGTTTCGAATAGTGAGTGTATTGAACCGGAGATTCTTTTAACTAGTAACAAGGCATTCCATTTTAGTCTTAAGGGGTGACAACACACCTACATTTTTATGTACGTATGTGTATATGTAAGTATTAGTTCAATAATTCTTTCAATAAAGATATAAAAAAGGACAAAATATAGTTTTGGTAGCAATTGATGCACAAAAAAAAATTTAGTTCAATAATTCGTGTGTAAATTTTCTATTTTGTTTCTTGAAAAATAAAGGTAGTTCAATTTATCTTTCTCTGATTAAATAATATACTGCTATGGTATCATTTCATTTTTCGCTGGAGCCTTGAAAGACTAAATTCATACTGTAGTTCGGGATTTTAGGATTTGTGTTCTGTTTCATAAGAGTAAGGAGGTCAGTTTCCACCACCAGTTATTAGACATATTTATCAATCAGATGGGTCCTACAAGTACTGTTGAGAGTAGCATTTAAAGAAAAATCTAACATAGCATACTTTACACGGTCTCGTACAGTTTTTCGACATCGAGAGGGTTTTTCCCATTTTAGGAAACCAGTATTCAAAAAATAAAACTTTTTAAAATCTTCATGGGCATGCATAATCCAGACAGCAGCGAACTCGTATCATATGTATTAAAAAATGGTCTTAAATTGGAATCAAAAGTTAAAGTATGATTTGTTAGCTAGCTAGCACGTCCCCTACCCAATCAAAAACTCAATATCCCTTTAGCTGAATTTTACGACATGAACATGGGAAGGACTCATCTAAACACAGATGTTTTTCATATAAGACTCTCGTAACTAGTTTGCTACTTTAAGTGCTCTTTTCAAATATATATAAAAATTTATAGTAAATCTGGTCAGAGCATACCTTTCATTATAACTCTTTTTATTATTGTTCCCTTCTATATTTCTTGTATCATCATATTGATAGAGAGATTGTTTAATAAAACTATTTTATTCCTCAAAATTGTTTCAGTAAGCATTCCGTTCGAACAAGTTAGTCTATACCTATTACTATTTGAGTTGCTGTTGTGCGTCGCTTAATCTGCGGTGGATTGCTACTTGGGGTGCTCCATGTCTATTACCGTTTTCAAGTTCATACGAGTGCATTGTACCACTAGTGCTCTGTGATGTTTTACTGCATTGGTTTTGGATCGTAGCCAAGCATTCCATGTACTGAATATTTGGTACGTATTTAACAGATTCCTTACATTAATATTATTACGTATTCCGGAAGAGCAATATCATTTCTTATTTTTTTATTTTATGAAAATACTGTCAGTTTCCTACAATTTTTTATGACTTAACCTAAGTTCTAAATACTTGTTGCGGGAGTGGTTTACGAAAGAATTAAAATTGTGAAAACAAATGTTTGAATTTCAAATTTTGCCGAATGATTGTTTCAGATGTCTAAACTTGTTGGTCGTGGCAGCGGTATTAGAGACTTGATCACCATGTTTCGTTATGTGGATGTATTTAGAGGCGACTATCGTAAATACTATAATGCGGTTGTCCATCCACCTACCTACGCTATGCTATGGATTATGGAGCTGTGGAGTTTATCTACACTACGGGGAAATCTCCGAAGAGGATGATGCCAATCTTATGAAATTTAACGCCTTCAAAACACAAGCTTTGCTTTTTACTGCAAAAAGGTGCCAGCTCACTTTATCACCGCAATACATCAACCGCCTTCATTTTTTGGGGGTTGAGATATACTCAAACTTAAACATCGGGTGGTTCACCAAGTCCAAGGCCAAAAAAACTCCAAGGAAGCTACGAGTCCTTGCAAAAAACTCCACACCGAGACAGCTGCTTACTATGTTTTCACACTGAGACAGCTGCTTATTAGACGCAAGTCCGGACGTAGATTGAATATTGCTGTCATAAATGAGTGCTACAAAATGTGACCTATCAGCTTTGATCTCAAAGGATATGTCTGCTAAGATGTTTTTCGTGACTCAAATCTGGTTGAAATCAATATTACCAGCCTCGAACACAGGCTATAGTAGCCAGCATTTTGGTTTTGCACAGGATGCATTTTTAGAATGCGCATAACTTAATTCCTCTTTCTCCCTTCCACGATCGGAAAACTAGACGTTCGGTCAGTCTCTGCACTTTCGTTGACGACTTATCACGCATTCGAAATAAACGGTTTGCTACATCGTTTTTCATGCGAACATCAGAAGAGTGGACTAAGCTGGCAGCATTTGCCTTTCCATCCGATTATAACGACATTTTTTTTTCTATTAGATTACGATGGCGTCTTTAAGACATGAATTTGTGATAAGTCAGTGCGCTTCACCATCTTAGGCTTCATCGTCACTTACAATCAGGTAAGATCACTGGTTTAGAATAGTTAACATTGGGAAAGACTTTTGACAGGCGGAAACAGTATGGGATAACTGCAGCGTGCGGTGGACCGATACGAGGAATCGAAGAAGGTGTATGATCAAACCCACAATACCATCTACACAATCCGGATGCTTGGCGGTCCACCACTGTGGCATTTACTGGGAGTTTTTTTTTGCAAGACTTTATTGTGGAATCCTTTAACAAAGGCAATTTTTCCAAATTTCTATAAAATAAAAAGCTGCAATTCTTCTGGTATTGCAGTTTTTCATGGGCGGCGGTCGAAACATACCTCCAGGTAAGTGTGGACTGCCACCCAGGAAAATAAAAAAAACCACGTTATTACATACAGTTTTATATACATCGATAAAATACATTTATTTTATAACGAAATTAATGGTTTAGGTTCGAATCTCAACTAAATACGATAGCTCTTTAGTACACTGATACTTCATTCAACTTCTCAAAAATATAATTGTGCTAGAGTAGAATCGCTGTTATTAGATGCGATCTTTCGCCTTGTGGTCACAACGTAAGCATTTTCTCGTTTATTGCATAATTAAGGTGTCTTTACGTCTTATGTTACATTAATTATGCAATGAACAGGAAAATGCTCCAGCTTTACAAAAAAAAGAGAGAGTATTTCAGTAATAAGATGACAAATACTTCATTTACTGTACCAGAACATTACCTAGGAAAACGCTGATGGAGGTAAAATTTTGTTTCGTGACTTTACAGGATGGCATTCAGTTTAAGTATTCTTAAATTACGTGAGTTTCGGTGTTTTCAAATTACGTGAATACATTTTCCAAAAGGCGCTATTATTTTACGTTTAGTAATATTAATTTTTGCGATAAGTATAGTTACACATCATTAAAAGATGGCACACAGTCTACCTAACGGCAGGTTAATGCTGTGACATATAGACATCTACATTTATCTTCAATTAAGGATCAAATTGCAGATGCTTTGTCACCCCTGAGAACAAAGATGGAATACCTCGTTTCCAGAAAATCGGGTCTCCGGTTCTCTACGTTCACCATACGAAACACAGCAGCATTAAACTTCTATTTTACGCTTCTCTATTGTGAGAGCGTGTTCCTACCGTGGTCGAGCCGACTCGTTGCTACAACCATAAAGCTGCAGTGTGGCTCTAACACTGAATGAACTGTTTGCTCGTTTGTTATTCTTATTAAAAAAATGAAATAAAATATGTAATATGCTTGAGCCTAAGATCGCAAATTCGCTTGCCAACCACGACAACTTCGATCAATCCTCCCTGCCTCTGTGAGAGAAAATTTTGCTAAAATTATGAAATTTACAGACTTTAAAATTCCCCCAATTGCCGCATAGGGCGAATTTCGCCATGGTTGCCGCGATTCTGAATCTATAGACCTTCCTTACAGACTACCTCAACAGCCGAATAGATTGCAGTAAACGTAGTACGGTGAAAATTGTTTATACTTAGGTATTAAGGGTGCTTGTAATAAGTTTACACTAATGTTTTGTTTTAATGAACTTCTTTATAATTACTGTCTATGATATCTTGCAAAAAATATTTGCCGAAGTGAAAGCTTTGGCAAATATTCCTCTGAGGCATTTAGCGTCGGAATTTTGGTAGGGTGTAAATCTCTGTTCTTATTAAAAAGTTCAATTGTGAATGAATGAAATCCAAGATCTATTTCCATTTTACAGCGTCGTTTGCTCTCTTCTAATTCGTTCAAAATACACTTGATAAAATGAATCCGTAGATACACAGTAATTTGGAAAGTTTTGAAGAAGATGACGTAAATTGACACTACACCAACTTTACAATGTTTGAGTTATGAGAAATAATTAAACGTTTAATACAAAAATTACAAATCAAAATAAATTGAAAAAGGATTTCCACATAATAGCTGCTGAATTCGACGTTGAGACACAGTGTATTGAAGAATTAAAACCGCGACTTCAGAAGCTATGACGTGGAAATTATTCCATTATTCTTTGGCTTTAAAGTTCGTTTGTAATTTAATATAAAAAAAATATTTTACCTTTATATCAAAATGGTAATAGTAATGTCTTGTCAAGTCAATTATCTTCTTCAAATTTATACAAAACTAGCCCTTAAGTATAATATGGAGTTAGTTTGATTTAGTTAAACCGTTTACCAAAAACCATTGAACATACTTATCGACGAAAAATTAATCGAAAGTAAGTAACCGAAAGTCCAACACAACCCAGATCAAAACCCTCTTGTGATTTGAACACGGCGCTGATTACAGCCCGTCATAAATCCAATGCGAAGCTTACGTCTCCTACGAACACCACTGTGTATACCCGAATTGATAGACTTCTTGTATGTCTTACCAATGCGTCTTTCTATTTAGTAGAAGGTCGCTCCACAGCCGTGTAGTCATAAATAAAGGCAGATATAATTAATTTAGGAGTGGCAATTACAATGATAATGATACTAGCTAATTTTCTAGGTCGTTATAGAATTACTTGGTGGTAATGTACTAGGTCGTGGGACTCCTTTTTAGCATAGTAATCCATCTGGGTAGGTACTATTCTCTTTACTATTTCCGCCACCAAATAGCAGTGTTTTCACTAATAAGCTCTGGTCAGAATAATATAGAGAGCTAGTATAATTATAAGCTCTGAAGTATTCCATCTGGGTTCAATAATACGGAGTAACTCAGAGAAAAAGCGTGCTGTAACATACGAGCAACCTATGTTCAGTCACCCGCCGGCACAAATGAAATCGTTCCTTTCAATAATTTTAAGTGCTGATTTAACACGTGCTCGGAAAACATTATGAGAAAACCGGCATGTCCGAAATATTAAAAAAAACGAACACATTGAATCCCGCCCACACACATCGGCGCAACGCGGCGGATGTTATCTTGCCCTTCATCATCATCATTACAGCTCTTCACAAGTCCAATGCTAAACATAGGCCTCCCTCAAGGAATGACCCTTAATCCGTATATGAAAAACATGCCATTGGCTGGTGACCAAAAAAGCCCCGGTGCCCGAAATAAGACGTATAAAACTATAGCTTTCATTAACTTATATTAAAATACATTCAGGCAATAGTTTGCTTATTGTCTCCTAGCTGAACACTCTCGGTATTAAAGAAAAAGATGTTATTGTATTTTAAAGACGTATTTCTCATTTTCATCAAAGAAAATGTCATGGGTAATTTCCATTGTTGGGAAAGTTGCAATGCAATACAGCGCGTAACTAGTAATGCTAGAAAATGGCGGCCCGTAGGCAAATTGTATTCAATTTACAACTCGTTAAAAGTTTTTGCTTTTAAAATTTGTCGACGCTTCCTATACAGAAAATCACAGCGAATGTGGAACGGTATTTCACCGTTAAAGTTTGCACAATTATATTCTCTGCGACAACAAATTATTCTGCTCTGACTTTGTTTTTTATTATGTTTCTTTTTAGTTTCGTATAAGTCACCCACACACTAGAATTTTTGTATTTCAGAGGCTAAAGCGCCTCAAAAATACAAAAATTCTACTGAAAAATGAATACATAAATTGCACAACGTCTCAAATTTAGTTATCTTCATTCGTTCATCTATTATTTCTGGTCCATACAACACTTCTTGCGTGCGGGTTCCTTTGCGTCATTTTTTTTTACAATTAAATGACAAAAGAGCAATTAATCAACCCAATAGTACGTGGATGCAACGTTATTTTTTTTGAAGAGTAAAGGTGACAAATAAGGACGCAACCCAACTGATGGTAAGTTGATGGAGTGGCAAATAGAACTTAAATTTTTTCAAAAAGTATCTCCAGTTTTTGCACTCATCATGCGAAATATATTAAGTTGCTATTTCACACTAGTATTCTGTGAGTGAGTAATTTATCCCCGGTGGAGATGACCTATTACTGCTATAACCATAATATAGCTTAAGGACAGCTCTACCACGTATAAAACAGTCTATTGGTTTATTGTACTCGTCTTGAGAAACCCAGACGAATTAAACTGGCTATTTCACGCAGGTATTCAGAGAGTGTGGTCCCTCCATGAATGTGCTAACTTATTTTTTGTCGCTGCCACATAATAGATGTAGCTCTCTAAGGCGTTAGAATGTTATCTTTTTAATAAGTACAATATAAGTACACGGATAAATACTCAAAAATTACATATTACCCGAAATGATGCAACATGTAGAAAAAAACAGTATAAAACTTATGAAGACTAGATTAAAAAAAAAACGATTTCAAAAATGAATTTAGTATAAAAAATAACAAATAATAACGGCCTGCATCACTATTGGCTGAAGGGGTTCGTGGTGTGTCACGCTGTGCAGACACAGTGACAGTTCGAAACAAGAGGCTCTGAACCAGAAGTCGCTCCCGAGCCTCTTAAAGACCAGGATATCACAGACCCGAACAAATACCGCCCAGTCACGTACCTACTCACCATATACAAGACATTGAAAACCATTATGAGCGCAAGAAAGCTCGTAACCTGGACTCAAATCAGGTAATGTCGCGCGCTAAAATTGATGTCACACCGGTGGTCGCGGAACCAAGGTACCACTCTTCATTGACAGGGTCACGGTTGGTTAAACGGAATCGTCGAAATTTCTCCGCCGCCTGGAAAGGCTTCAGAAAGGCACTCAACTCAGTGCCCCACAAGTTTGAATGTAAAGGTACAGAATTTCTCAAACAGTATATGGGGCATTATAGTTCGATCTTTTGTCATCTAGGTGAGCGAAAGACGACTGTGGAGAAACGAATAAGGATAAGAAGAATAGGGAAGAATCGCTTCCAGGGCGATTGTTTGAGATCAACTTACTTCTGCATCTCTATGAACCCTCTCAGTATACTGGAAGGCTCCGGTTGGATATTTTAGATTCAGAAAGGAGGAACAAAATTGACCTACCATTTCTATAAAGATGATCTCAATTAACATTCAGTCGCTCCCATCTTCTGGAATTGCCGAACATTACCTGTTATTTAGGCAATTTTGTCATAATGGAGCTGAAGATGGTTGTTTACTCTGTGGGAAATGGCTTATCTATGCCCATCAACATAAGGACTCTTTCCGAGTTTAAAACATAACGATATCTGTGTATGTCACAGGACATCAGTATCGATGAGGCGGGTATTAAACGGTCAGTTTCGAGTTTTATGCACGCTTCACCAACGCTTAACAGCCTTTTCTCAAGGGTGAATAAGACAGACACATATAACGTTCTGGTCATGCCTGTTATCACAGACAGGACTATTCTCACAAATAAGCCTGACATTGTGCTGATGGACCGGGCTATTCAAATATATTTTTGTTCTACATTACAATTCCGTATGATGAGCACATCTTGAAAGCCGAAACATATATTTTTCTGGTTTACTTAATTAAATTCCATGTGTAAAAGGCGGAAAAGAATCCAGTGGCCACGCTTTTCCACCATGGGAACGGCAGGGCAGGGTGTGATAGAAATCTCTGGTGGAGGTTCTGAGAAAATTCGACCTGGCGACATATAACACACGAAACCTGAGGAGTGTCTAGAAGATCCTCAAAGCGGAAGAAGAGATGGACAAGTTGCGCTGAGATATTTTATGATTGTCTGAGGAGAGGACAAGGTGATCCTCAAATCTGGCAACTTGTTCTATCATCGCGAGGGTGATCATCCGTTTTTTTATAGGATAGGGTGACAAACGAGCACACACTCCACATGATGGTAAGTGATTGCTGCGGTCTATAGACATCTACATTTATCCTCGATTACAAATCGAAACGAAGAGGCGTTGTCACCCGTGAGGAATAAGATGGAATGCCTCGTTTCCAATAAAAAGGGTCTCCAGTTCTCTGTTCCAAAATGTTTTCGGATTTATCTTTCACAAGTCTCTCGTTAACAACGTTAAAAACATTGGGAGTGTGTCGACTAGGGTTGCGTACCCTAAATTCGGAATCACCAAACGGTATCCGCTGACCGTCATACAGGTTAACGTACCAACCTCGGCATGTCCCCATGTGGAAGTGGAGGAAATATATAAGGATATATCTAGAGATGTGCATTCCTCCAAAATGTTCAGCAGTGGGCTTTAACGGGGTGACGACGATTGATTAACTCTTTTTGTTTTTCATCTTCTTTTTGCATAATTTTTTCAGCATATGAACATAGCCCTCCCACTTTGCGTGCCTCGTAGCTATTATGCTTGGGAGACAACCTCCCCAACCAAATGGAGGTTTTATTTTCTATATGTTATAAGCAAAACGTTGCTGCCTATTTCCCGGTTAACTTCCCTCTCTTGCCACCTATGATACCCACGGGATGTGGTATATATTGTTACACCACCAATGCACAGTTTAATAACTTATTGTTTTGATCAAGTAGCAGCCTATATACCATCTCTCTTTCGAGGTTTTGAGTTTTATGGAAGTCATGTTTCATTTTACCATAAAATACCTGGTAAATGAGGACTTAAAATAATTAACAATAAAATTTCGAGGATGGAACTTGGGTTGCCCGTAGATAACTATTTTTACCGTGTGTCCATATCTTGATTAAGTATCATCCATGCTGATATATTGATTATAACATATAATACTCAGTATCCAAAAGGGAAATAGACATTTCAGCTTTGATGAAAGTAAAGATAATAAACGAGCGCCCAGGCTTTCCCATAGTAAGTAGATACTGTAACGCGTAGACACCAACATTCCATCTGAAAGGACAACGACTGGGACGGAATGCCTCGTTACCAGTAAAACATGGTCTCCAGTTTTCATCAACATAACACAAAGCAACATTAAGCTGCTATTTAACACTTTTGTTTTCTGAAAGCGTGATCATTTCCCGTTTTGAGAAATAAAATTCTTTACCGATTTCCGCTCATTTTATTATCATTATGAGCTACTTCATACTTGCAAATGGGTCAGGGGTTTTTTATTTAAATAATTTAACTATTCTAAGCCTGTGCTTCATAAATATCACATCTGATGATAAGCGGTGATGTCGTCAAATATATAAGTGCTATGCTTGTGAAAATTTGATCTTTATCCATGTGTACCACGTTAACGTTAAATTATAAGTATTTATCAAACTCTTTGAGTATTAGAGGAGATTTAAAATATCGTTCCATTATCAAAAATTTAAAACTATCACGTGGTGATATAACGGGAAAATAGACTAACACAAATCTTACAAGTTGTACTAACGTTTGATTCCATTATATCCATTATGTTAGTGCGTCGTCCTTTCATTCTGAAGCTGTTCTCCCCTACACTACGGTATATTGATCTGCATTTTGTGAACATGGGTATTGCGCATCATAAATTGTTGATTTTCTATTGCAAGTAACTTAATTGTTACAATGGTAACGCAGTTATAAAAACAAGTCATAAAGAAATATATGTGATTAACGCTACGTTAATACTAATAGGACTTGGTCCTTCACTGCTGGCCGTATAAGGACACTTAAGGTCGATCAGCGGGATATGGAGTGCGCTACGCTCGAGGTTTCTCGGCGTGAATGCATCCAGGAAGCCAATGGAAGCAGGTGGCTCAGGATCGTGCTTTGTGTCCTTCCTTGGGGGAGGCCTATGTTCAGCAGTGGACTTGCGAAGGGCTGTAATGATGACTTACACAAGCTAGTGATACCAATTTCTCGACTCCACAGAGTCAGTGATTCATTCTTGGGGCAATGTAGACGCTATTACAACAGAGTCCCAGAAAATATACAAAGTGTCTCTATAAACAACTTTAAATATTTCTTTAACCTTAAACTGTATAAAAAGGGTTATTATAATTTAAATGAATATTTGGTTGATAATTACCCCTTGGAATAGAATGGTCGCTTCCAAACTAAAGTTTGTAAATATTTTGTAACCATTCACGTTGTAAAATTTATTTTAAAAAATAGTCCCGCTGAGTTTCTTGCACACGTTCTTGCAAAGTAACACAGCAGTCGACGCGTTTGCAAGTTCGATTCACTCAATTCACAAGGTACACATCGTTGAAGTTTTTTTTTACTTTCCCGATTTGATTCAGATGGATTAAGACAGTTTTACCACTTATGTCGAAGCCCGCAGCTATCTCTAAAGTGCTGTGTAATGGATTGGCTTCCAAAATAGCCTTTAACTCTTCATTTTCCACTTTTGTCTCCGGCCATCCACGGGGTTGGTTCTGAAGGTTGAAATTTCCGGAAAGAAAACGTTAAAACCAACAACGTATCGTGCCTTCTTTGCGACACCAGTACCGTACACATCATTAATCTTTAGAGCTGTTTCTGCAACACTGGTGCCACGGTAGAACTCGTACTCGTAAATACACCCATAATTCATGTTTTCCATTTTGCGGTAATACGCGACGCCAAAGAAAAAAATAATGAGGAAAAAACAAATAAATGACTCTTTTCAAAACTATGATATACCAGCTAAATAAATTTATAAATTTAAATTTGAAATTCTTAACCAAAGATGAGATATTTCAGATCAATGAGTTCGCAATAAACGCAATAATTTTACAGTCTATAAAATTAAGATTTACTTTAGGTTAAACTTATGTATAATGTAAGTAAAATCAAAATTTTATTAAACCTAATTTCAACATAACAATGTTTAGTGCTCCATAAACTTAGGATATTCGTTCATGTTATAGGTACGTGCGCAAATGCCTTAGCGTAATTTCTCGTATGTGTATGTGCCCATTATAAGGGTCGACCCTTTTACGTAAAAGCTGTTTTATCTGACCATTCTATGGGATTAATCAGAGTTACAGAGAATTGCGATTTCGCAACGTGCAATTTTACTTTCGTTTGCCATTAAATCTTAATTTTACGTATTGAATCGAAGCTGGCTAGCAAAAAATCTAAAAGCTTGCCTGTCTAAAAAATATTATCGTGATTTCTGAATTATAAATACAATCTAGTTATTTTACCAAGTTTCTACTTAAAAAATAAAAGTAAAATTACTGCCAATAATCTTACCACTGCTATATACAGACCCCCTCTCACTTATGAAAGGGTTTCAGGGCAAGAAAATGTTCACCACGCTGTCCCAGTACGCATTGACGCACTTCTCACTTCACTTTTCTTTTCAGATATGAGTTGTGTGAATGCTTTAGCCATATTGTGGCTGTAGTACTAATATATTGACTCGTAAAGGGAAGGACTACGTAGTGCCACTATTGTCATTTTACACTGGTACACAGAGTACCAGCGCAAAATAACAGTTCGATGCCGCTGTGATTTGTATGGTGAGTGTGTTACTGGAAAGTCTTTTCACTGAAAACGAGGCATTTCATTTTTGTTCTCAAGGGTAACAACACGTCTGAAGTTTGATTCGTAATCGAGGATAGTGAGTAGGATGATTGAGTAAATAACTCCAATGTTTCTGTTTCACTATTAGTGAAGTTACCATCAGGCTTTTTAGGAAGTCCGATCTGATCGGGTTTAGCTTTCGTTAGCATTTTGTGTAGTCTTGCACTGCGAGGCAGAAAGTCAACTTTCTCGCATAGCTTCTTCCACAATGCTCTCTTGGCTTTGGTAATTTCTTTATTATATTCAGTTAGGGCTAGACTATAAATATCCCACTCCTTGATTTTTTATTTTATAAATTATTTGGATATGAAATGGACTGTACTGCAGAACGGCAATTTCATAGGTAAAGACATATTATTACATTAGTTGATTAATTGTTACAGGCTTTATATCAATTTGAATTAAATACAGCGTAAATGAAAAAAAAAACGATATAAAATAATAATAAACTAATGCGCTTCGTTTAAATTAATACCAACCAATATTTCAGCCGATAGCGTAACAACAATATACATAAAATTAGCTTGCCAGGCAGACGTTGTTCTGCCCTTTTCGACGACTCTTTGTCATGCCTTATAAAAAATCCTTAAATTCACAAAAAAAATATTGATTCACTCATGGGCAAAAAAACTATCCTATCTCTCAAGTTGGACCAAACTGCACACGGTGTGCAAATTTAATTAAAATCGGTTGAGTAGTCTACGTAATTTATATACATTAAGATTAACATAAACTACTCATGTATTCACTTTACCATCTATAATCGCGGAAAATAAACATAACATGCCTGTTATCTAGGAAAGGCGGCGACTGTTTATTTGGTTCTATTTATTTTTCTTAATATAGAATAAGCATGAAAAACGAACGAGCACAAAGTCCACCTGATGGTAAGTGGTTGCTGTGGCCCATAGATATTTACATCTACCCTCGATTAAAATTAAATCGCAGAAGCTATGCCGCTCTTGTGGACTAAGACGTTTCCACTGAGAAGGGTCTCCGGCCTTCTACACTCACCATACGACACACATCAGCAATAAGCTGCTGTTCTATGAGAGTCTGGTCTTTCTCCGGTTGAGCCAATTCATTTGTTTTGCAACCATAATATAGCTGCAGCATTGTTGTAACACGTTGATACGATTCTGATAAACCTCCTTCGCTTCTTTCTCGTCCATATATCGCGTATATGTTCAGCGGTTAGGAGTAGGCCCCTATTTAATGTATCGGAAATGCGGTCTATCTCCGAAAATACGATCCCTATTGTTCGAGCGATAGAATATACTGCGGTCGACCAAATATTCCCTTAAATAAAATCAAATTATGTGTATTGTTGATAAGTAAAATCACGCTTTACTGATTTTTCCCCTACGCAATCATATAATTTTTAGTTTATGATATGGCAGTTTTAGTTACTGCGAAACTTATATGATGGGGCAGTTTGGGAGAAAGTCATTATCTACAAATAAAATCAGACAAACTAGTAAAAACACGTCGTATAATTAGGTAAGATCGTTTGGATTAATTAGGTTAGAATCCATAATGACCTGGTTAGAAACCAACAATCTGCGTGCGAATGTTTCAAAAACAAAATTTATAACGTTTAACAATTACAATACACCAAATGAAAAACTAAATATTTCATTTAATAATGAATATTTGAAAGAAGTATCAGAAATACAATTTTTAGGTCTACATGTTGATAACCATTGCAGCTGGAAGTCACATGTGAAAAATGTCTGCACCAAATTAAATAAATTTTTATATGCACTGCGTAGACTACAGTGCGTCGCTGGGAAAGGGGCTGCGCTTACTGCATACTACGGATACATTGAATCTGT
>DWHP01001676.1:0-15630 GCA_018247895.1 Parnassius honrathi | reverse complement strand
TATATATATATATATATATTTATCCTATTTGTACTTATTTTTAATGTATTTCATTACAATGATAACCAATTGACACATGAACGTAAACGTGTGCAAATCTGTTTCAGTCGCGTTCTCGCGCATACATAAATAAATATGTTTTCGCGTGCTGTGTTTATTTGTTTCGCAGTTTTATACTACGCAGTCGGTTGTTTATTTTGTGTGCAGTGTTTAAATAACCAATTGGAACATTTAAATCATGGATAAAAAATGGTGATTTTTCACCACGTATAAAAGCTGAAGTAAAGGCCCTCGTAAATGCTAAAATATATTCTAACCGCGAAATATCACGAAGATTGAAGGTTTCTGAATCTAGCGTACGACGCATAAAAAAGAACATTAATCCAGGGGACGAACTGAGTCCGAAAAAAAGAAAAATTGCGGCAGAAAGCCTATTTTTACTCAAAAAGCGAAGCGTTTGAAGTGGGCCAAGTAGTTGCGTGATAAAGATGAGAACTTCTGGAGATAGGTCGGTATAATTTGATCAGAAATAATACATTTAATATCATTTTCTATAAAATAAAGAAAGACTAGCACAGATGTTTAGGATGTTTATTAACTGTTGCTATTCTTACAGGTCTGCTTCAGCGATGAAAGCACATTTGAAATTTTGCTGAACCTCCCGATCCTGACTGTGTCGTTCAGACCGTTAAGTATCCTAATAAAGTGATGATCTTGTCAGTCATCAGTGGCAAGGGTACTAGACGTCTGTATGTGGTAAAAGGTGTAATGAGGCGAGATCAATACAAAGAAATCTTACAAATCTTAAAATCCGTACTCAAACAGTCATTGTAATGTCATTATACACGCATTTCAGTAGCTCAGTATGCCGACTGTAAGCTTGGCTAAATTGGCAAATTTGGACTGAATCAAAGGCCTTCCCAAGTCCACCTGGGTCGGACATTACGGCTGATTATACTCTTCAATCTGTATAACTTACTGAAATATCGCTTCACACGTAATCGCAACTGATTGTCAACCTACCGAACTACCTACTAACCTACCGAAGGTCCGAGTACGCGGCATACGGTACTACAACTTTTTCCGAAACAGGCTTGTTCGGGAGGCTGGAAGTTGTCGATTTTGCGTGCGATGCGATTCGAAACGTCTCCGAAAAAGTACGTAGACGCAGCGTATAAAATCAGTCTATAGTTTTTTAAAAGGGACCTTTCATCTTTCTTAGAGAATACTACTGCACTAAATCTCCATGTCTACTGCGTAGCACCACTGAGAAGGACGGTGTTAAATAAATTCCGAAGACTTTGAAGTATTGGCTTACCACCCGTTTTCAGAAGCTAAAAACGTGCATGCTCTTTACCGTTCTTAAGTTGTTGAAGACCTATTCTAACATAAACAAGGAGATCCTTTGAGGAGGTTGGATTTCTACAAATTCATGATGAATGTAGATTTAAAAGACCCATAATTTCTGAGAAATATCTTATCGACATATGAGTCCAAATTTGATAAAGATGGTAGGTATAACCAATTACCACAACGCTCATTGCTGGGCCCCGAATGAACAGGTAAATCCGAATAAGAAGCAGTTACAAAGACGATTCAGTTTGAATCTATGGATGGGCATAATATCAAACCATTTGATTGATGAGCCTTACAATTTAAATGGAGAACACTACGAAAACTTTTTAAGACAAGATTTATCCGAATTACTTAGCACTCAATCTGATTCGAGACATGTAACTTCCGCATGACGGTTGCCCTGCACATTTCTGGAGAAGTGTTAGACAATGGCTAGAGGCAAGTGATAAATTTGACGTGTGAGCATTGTTATTTTAATACTACCTGTGACCGTTTTATTTAATTTTTTCTAGGAATTCTGATAAAGCTACATATGAAGGGTACATATTTTTAGGTACATCTGCCAAATATCTGCCATCGATTTTTTTAAATATCCCTCAAAGAAAAAATACTTTGTACAAATTTATTTCCTTTTTCAACTATTAACATCTACTATGACCCAGATTTTTTATTTACCTCAAATCTTGGTGTTAAAAATAATTAAGCAACTTATCTACTACACAAAAATTATGAAAAAATAAAACAAGATGCACAAATTACAAAAAATAGTATAATAGACAAAAAATTGGCAATATTTATAAAAAAAAAAACTTAAATAGGTATCCAATGTATTGAAAACGGTTAAGTTTGCGGTTTCATAGTCGAAACAGTCGGTAATGATGGAAACTACAACCCCCTAAAGGATCTAGGTCGATTTAACGTGTAACCCTGTATAAAACACAAGAAATGTTTCTACTATGTCCTTTATAAATTTTGAAACCATCCAACCGATTTTGATGAAAATTTTGTGTTTGTATTGGTGCTTAGATTTTGAACCCGGTAGTTGGGGTTGATGTCGAGATCCAGAAATCACCCGTGCGAAGCCGGGGCGGATAGCTAGTCATTGATAAGAATGTAGGTATAAATTAGTACGTATATTCGAAACTATCAAAAGATTTTAAAGGTATTACCTACTATTTTAAAAGCGAGTGGACATTGATCGATTGCGATTTAATTTACATCTGCGATTAATAATTTCCTGTTGTTAGCCAGACGTTTATCACGGACCAAAGATATATGTACTGATGTACTGATTAGCGCTGTCGCGGTCAGCGATTACATTCCAATTTAACTCACTCACTGTGCAGTAGTGTTGGGAAACTATTCAACAAATAAGTCCATATCAGCTTTGTCTTTCCATGTCATTTTAAGTTGTTAACTTATTTCAAGCGAATGTTAATGTGTTTAATATGGATATATTAGATATCCTTTTGCAAGCTGGATTGATAACTGGCGCATTGGTTACGTATTTAATTTATTTTAGAAGATCCACTGCCAAAGCTGGACATTATCGAGGAAAAGGTAAGGAGTAAACCGTCATAACGCTGTGTTTTTAATATTATAATGCGAAATGTGTTTTATGTAATGAAATAGAGACAGTTCTTACACTACACTACTTCAAGTTTTCTTACATAAGTACTTTGAAAGACAACAAGTTATACTACAGATATATTACGAGTCGTTTCATTAATTCACTAACCTTTAATCCCTTGTAATAGGATTGCATTTATCATGTTTTGTGGTCAATGTTACAACTGCGTTCTCACATATTTATTCATAGAAATAATTAAATGATACTTACCAACCATGCTTTTTGCGTTTAGCGTAATTTTAGTAACCTTGATTATTTAGATGTTTGTAAAGGCTAGATATATTACTACGCAAAGAATGTAGTGGCATTACGAGTTTTACTTACATTAATGAACTCCTAAAAATTACTTTGTATATACACATCATATATTTCAATAGGGTTTTACACCCATTTTCAAATAGTATTTTTAATGAATCCTAGAGTGATAATAAACTACTATACTTAATTTTTATATAGATTTTTTAAAACCGAATAGTGCCATAAATCTATCGTTTTAAAATTTCGCGTGGAAACGCTAGCCGTCATGCTGTTCAACTCGTGACGTCACTGTCCTAGAATTTTGCCGATTTTGCAAAGGGATAAGATACTTTTTATTATTTTATAATGTGTTATCATCTATATTTTGTTTTGTTGTGTTTGAATGACAAATACGAGCATAAGAACGCTGGGAAAGTTATGGATTCAAGTGCCACTGATTTAAATATAAGAAATACTTGGTTAAAACTGGCAAGAAGTTACCCAAATACATTGTCTACAAAAATTTGACTATTCCTCTGTGAAGATCATTTTGATGTAAGTATGGCTTAAGTTTAACTATCGTTTATACTAAACAAAACATCATGAGGTGAAGGTTATCGCAAGGCAATTTTGTAATAAATTATATTTACTTAGATATTATAACTAATGATTGCTGATGATTGTAATTATAGATAAACTAGACAATGATAGCTACTAAACAATGTTTTATTAAAATACACTCTGGTATTGTGTTTTTGTATAAACAAAAGGTGGTAATAGGTACTTACGTTGATGTTTTAACATTCCTCAACTCAGCAGAACAAAAATTGGGATTACATGCAAAAAACTTTGCCACCATCAATTTATTTATCCTTAGTAGATTAGTACTTTCTGTTTTTACGAATTCGTCTTACATGATACCTTTTCAATAAAATTCGGAATAAAACTCAATAATCGTAATGATAACTTGAAAATTTTCGAAATAACACGGCACATCAGTGACACAGAACACTAATACCCTTAGCCGGGATCAGTGACGTCACGACAGTTTCTAATATGGCGCACAGCGTTTTGCAGATTTGTGATACAGCCAAAAATATTCTTGAAATTGAAATATAGTGCAATATCTATTTATAAAATGCAATTTTATAAATAGAAATCAATATTTCTCGTTAACTTTTTACAAAATCTGTAATAAATATATATTTTTGACTTTTTTTACATGGTGAAAAATACCCTATTTAATGAACTTGAATTATCTACTTACATGATGTTAAAAATTATATTATAACAATGTAGTTATTGGATAGTGTCAGATACTCAATTATTGTAGCGATACTTTATAGTAGAACTTTTTGACACATTTGTTTGAAATATTATAAATTTGAAAATTTCTTATGGTATTAATGGTTTTTAGGCATTCCTTTTTAGGCGGACCCTTTTTTCTGGAAACGAGGCATTCCATCTTAGTCATCACGGGCGAGAACGTATCTGCATTTTGACTTGTAATCGAGGGTGGATGTAGATGTCTATGGGCCGCAGCAACCACTTACCATCAGGTGGACTGTGCGCTAGTTTGTTACCCTAGCCTATAAAATCTGTCTAGAACGTCCCTTGCCGACTTCGCCATTTACTTTTGCAGCATAAATTTGCTTTGTCACTTTTTCCTCATTCACTTTTTTTGCATGCCAAACCAGCGAATCATTCCTTTCCTAATTCTGGTCACAATATTGTATTGCAAACCACATTTTTCTCTTATCTCACAACTTCTCAGTCTATCGTTCAGGATTCCCTAACATATGTAGTGGCGGCGTGGGAATATCCACTACCCCATATCATCCCGTGGGTGTCGCAAGAGGCGACAAAAGGAAACAAACCAGAAAATAGCAGCGTCTTCCTAATAACAACTCAAAATAATTAAAAAACAACTGTGATTTCCAACTTACCTACCTGCTAAATGTGGCTATTCCTACTTATGGGGCAATTCCTACGGGAGGTTTTTGTTCAGTAGTAGACTGATACTCGTATGCTGTATTGATATGATGACGATGATATTTCATAGAAACTGCATTCCTACTGAATTAATTTTGCAATTATGTTTCTTAGGTACATTAAGGTAGGGATTAACCCTAAATGTGAATTGTCATACGTGCCTTTTTGGCGCATTCTGACTTCTCATCATATGTGAAGAGCTCCATTAACTTTCTGTACTAAATTTACTCTTGGTTTTATATCATTGTCGTGTCTCCCACCCCTACTTAATAAGCATTTTAAATACACAAACTTATCCACTTACTCTTCAACTTCCAATTCCCCTTCTATTATTATTTCGCACTGCCTTTTGCCCACGACTTCGTCCGCGTCGAAGAAAATGGTTCTAAAAAGTAGGACTTTTAATTGGTTTTTTACGTTATTAATTTTGTTATAATTTTGGACCTAAAAATTATTATGTTAACATGTTTGAACAGTTATAAAGTATAACAATCTTTATTATACTTATAGTGTAGGGATTTAAAGGTTAAATAAACATCAAAATAAAATAAAATGTTATATTTTATGAACACGAACACGTGAGTATTACCTTTTTTACAACGAAATTGTAAAAAAATAATACTCTCGTGTCGTTTTTGTTTTTCCTACGGGTGCTAGAATCACCAAGCTACTCTGCGCACTTACTCTGGAGCATGCCACATACAGCTGACAGTTGGGAAGAGCTTTCTGTCACGTTTACTCCCGCTATCTTAAGAATTTGACCTTGAGCTTTGTGTATGGTTATGGCGAAGCAGACTGATAGAAAATTGCACTCCCTTGAATTCGAAGGAGTAATTTGATGGTGTTAGGGGAATACTAGGAATAAATACAGACTCTCCCCGATAACAACCTGTCGGTATAGTTGCCTCGATTATATTTCGATGAAATGTTTTCACTTGCAATCTGGTGCCATTGCATAATTTTCGCGCAACAGCAACATAATTGGCGCTCCAACTCTCAATTTTATTATGTGAGTTGGGAGACCAGGAGGAGAGTGTATTCAGGAACTTGACCGGATAATGAATGGCATCATTGATGTTTGTCACTGAGTAGACGGATTTATATTGATATTCGACCTCTTCGAGTAATCTCAAAAGTATTTCATTTATGACTGAGGTTTGTTCGTTTTTTGGTGCTAGGATTGCACGCTCGCATAACCATTCTGCAGGTTTATCCTGAATGTTTGGGTAAATTTTAGCTGCGAGCTCTTCTACTGTGGTAACAATTGTACCTAACTCTGTAGGGGGAATTATGTTATTATCCAGTTCCGAGAAATCACCATTTCCTATTTTAAGCAACAGGTCTGAGAACTGTCGGGCAGTATCATCTTTCCTGAGATGGATTCTCATATTTTTGGTAAGGCTCAGTTTTTTCACTGAAGGCCACAAAAGAGACCGCTTCACGCACGTTTTAAACATCGTCGTCCGCTCGTATTCCTATGGGCACTAGTGATAAAGTCCGCCGAAAATCGCCTGCTAACAATACAGTAACTCCTCCCATTTGACAATTATTCCCAATATCTTGTAAAGACCGGACCAAAAAAGTACATATCTTCGAAACACCCTTAATGAGCCAAGGTACTCTCATCCCAAACAATTATTTTCGTTTTGCGAAGTACTACTGCCATATTGCTTTGTTTGGGTATATTGCAGAGTGGTGTTGTGGTTTGTGTCAAATCGAGAGGAAGTTTAAACGCGGAGTGTGCAGTTTAACCTCATTTCAGCAGAGTGGCAGCATTTTCGGACGATGTGACCGCTAAGGCGATATCACGATTGCTTCTCACTTTAGCCAATAGTAAATTTAATAGAAAAGTCTTGCCTGTCCCACCAGGAGCACCCAAAAAAACGATATCACCTACACCTGCGTCGATACTGGAAAGTATTTTATAATAGATATTTCATTTGTTAGAGAGCCTTTACTAGTTGACACCAGTTCTGCTAGAGAATTGACACCGTAACATGTTTCCTTCAAGTAGTCCCGGTTATTGTGTAAGTCTTCAGACCTTTAAGGCTGAGGCAACCCGTCGGTGTCAGTTGATTTTCCGAATTTCTCATTAAATGTTTAGACATTTATTAATTTGGTTGGTCTTTGCTATGGATGTGTTAATTCAAGCTCAAAAATGTACTTACTCTGTTAAGTTGTTCTTAGATCTAAAGTAATGTTTAATAAATAGCAATGGGCTAATAGGTAATTGCGAGACTTGCGAGACTCTTGCTGCAAGACCAAGACCAAGACTGGGGGTGCAATACCAAGACCAATGCCAGGTTTGCGATTGCTTTATAATTTGTTTGAAAGTTCATTTTCACTATTTCGTTAGACTATTTTGAGTGTAGTTAATTTAATTTCTTTTTCTTTGGTTGTTATAATAATTACATTTTGTCCTAAAAATCTATATTATACACTAACCAATCAAAATCTTTGAGTTTGATTTGTTAGTGTATAATATAGGTTTTTAGTTTTAATTGTAAAAATATTTGTGTTTAATGTGTTGTGTATAATAATCTAGGTTTCTTTTTGTTTTAATATATAGATATTTAAGAGGGTAACAGTTTGTGTTAGGAGTTTAATTTAGTGTGTATTGTCTTTCGGAATTTTCTTATATTTATAAATTTGTCTGTGTCTATTTTTTAAAATTGGAGCAAAGTTTGTTAACATCAATGGTAAATTAATAAACCTTACTATTGTATCAATAGTGCTCAATGAATATTCGTAAAAAAATCGTGCATCATGTGACGAACAATTGGGATGACTTTGCTGTTATGTCTCATGACCGTCATGGCAACAATCACGGGATAAAAGAAGAGTATACATTAGATATGTTACAACACTCTACATATGGTGGTTTTTTATTTGAAGTGTATCGAAATGGCAACCTGTATGCCAAATTTGGTGCAAAAGACCAACCCATCAAAAGGTTACGTTTTTCCCAAGATCTTTCTAAAGGTCACTTTGATGCCTACGCTGATGTCGATGGTAATAATAACACTGATGAGCGTCCAATAACCAAAAAACGATGCATTAAAATAGCTGTATTTCCGAAGTTTACTTAACCTTCACCAATTTCTAATGTTATGCAAGACTTTCATTCGCCTACTTATACAATTACTGAATCTGAATACGAGACAAATTTAATTTCTTCTTTGTCTACGAATAATTGCATAGAATCTCCAACATTCACTACCCAAGAGTCAGTCCACCGTGAAATTACTTTGACAAATAAGGCAGAGCTAGGGTTACCAATGCGGTCATCTGCTATATTTTTGTTCGCTGTTTAGCCAGTTTTTAGTTGACATGTTTGCGAAAATCGAGACGAAAAAGTTGAGTTATATTAGAAACAATCAGGTGCAGCTTAGAGCGGAAGGATACACTTGCAAGATGCGATAGGGAGACAGGACGTTCATGCTGATAAGCTAGGTCAAAAGGTGGTGCTGCCTTCTACTTTTACTGGGGGTCACGCTATATGCATGAGCGGTCACAAGAAGCCATGACGTACGTGCGCCACTACGGTCGTCCAGATCTCTTTATAACATTTACTTGTAATTCTCGATGGGATGAAATCACGGAGATGCTTTTGCTTGGGCATAGAAGTTATGATAGACACGCCATAATAACAACAGTTTTTCACTTCAAAGTTAAGAAAATAATGGCACTTCTAACCAAAGGAAAAATATTTTGAGGAGCACGTTTTTCATTTTCTCTACGGAGTGGCAGAAACGGGGTCTGCCTCACATACACGTATTGTTGTAGATAGTTAACCGTATTTTGCCTGATATGGTGGATGAATTTATACGTGCTGAGATGCCAAATCCTATGAAGATTCTATTTTATACGACATAATTAAAAACAATTTGATACACGGTCCGTGTGGGAACCTTAGTAATAATTCACCCAGCATGAAAGACAATAAATGTAGCAAAAATATCCCAATTTGACACATACCCATGGCTGAGGGTGACTCTACACTTAAACTAAAAGTTATGTCAGTAGACAATAGGCGGGTGGTTCCCTATAATAAGATTCTGTCACGGATACATTTGCAAGTACATTAATAAGGGCAGTGATCAGGCGGCTTTCGTGCTAGAAAAAATAAAGGACGAAATCAAATTATATGAGAGTGGGCGTTATTTGAGTACTTCGGAAGCAGTTTGGTGGATTTCAGGGTTTTCCATACATGAAAGGTTACATGAAAGTTTTATTTATATCAAACAGATGATTTTGCTAAAACCCGTCTATATGCGGAAGTGTCTTCATATTTTGTATGGCAAAAAAATTAATTTGTGAGAAGGAAAAGAGGAAAACCCGTAGATGGGTAGCCAGGAATAATTAAAGAACACCTTCTAGGTAGAGTGTACACTGTTCACCCGAATAACACAGAATGTTACAATCTTCACTTACTTCTGCACGAGGTTAGGGGTCCATCACCCTTCGATGATTAGAAGACTGTGAACAATCCAACTCCAACCAACTTTTCAATTAGCTTGCATGAAACTTGATTTGCTAGATGACGGCAAACATTGGGATTCTGCCCTAGAGGAAACAGCCTTATGCGTACTAACTACTAGAGTACGATAAAAGTTAATAAATCGACACTGTTAATCAATTTTGGAAGCGTGTGATTTTAAAACACAAAATGCACGAATATGACTTCACTCATTCCAAATTTAAAATTCACTTATTTTTAATTCAAGTAGGCATTGAGAACACACTTTTGAATAGTCATATAATTACCGTTTTACCCAATTTTTTTCTTTTCCGTCTACTGAGAAGATGCATGGAAGAAAGTAAAAAAACTCAGTAGTTGCTCTATTCAAAATATTTTTACAATAGTACTATAATTATGTAAAGCGTTAAAATGTCAAATGTACATGTAGATACCAAATCGGTATAGAAATTTCTAGTTAGTCCTGTGTAGTACGATAGGTCAGTTTCAAGCATTTTTGCCATTAAGATAATCATTTACAGAATAATATGCTTTTTTGGCTGAACAAGCTTTAATGTGTGACTTAAATTGAAAAGATGAAAGATCTAACATTTCTTTTGGAATCTTGTTATAAAAGCGTATACCGCTATCCAAGAACAAGTACACTTTGTGTAACCGGAAAGCAGGTAGTGTAATTTTATTTTTATTTCTACTATTAAAATTGTGCAAATCACTATTCTTTACACGCAAGTGAATGTTTTGTCGTACATACATGATATTTGTAAAAATACATTGTGATGCAACAGTCAAGATCAATTTCTTTAAACAGTTCTCTCAGAGATACTCGGGCTTCTAAGCAGTACGTAGATCTTTTGCACGCTTCTTATTTCATATGCACGCTTTTTATATTATTCGACTAGCATTGTAGAAAATTTTAACTAGTTTCAAGTGTGTTTCTTCCTTTTTATTTTTTTAATATTAGTAATCTTATTTATTAACATTACTAATATTCCTTTCAACCACTCCTGGTAAGCTTGTAACGCTTGTGTTAGGAGTGGTTCACGACAGTAGTCTAATGGCGGATTCTAACCCACGATCTTTTGAGTTCGCGATCCGCGCTCTGCCAATAGAATACTGTCGCTTGAAAGTATGTTAAAGTGTGTGTTAAAAGCGTCTACAATATTTATCAAATGGGTAACGACATATTCGAGCACTTTGTGTTTTAAAAACACACACTTCCAAAAATCGAGATTTGCAGTGAACTTATTGAACATGATTATTTATTAGGTAACAATAATAGTAATAATATAATAATAGTAAGTAATTGCTTTTTAATTAACCCATATAGTTATCACTCCATCTAGTGAGGGGTCGCCTTACGCTTCGCCTACCGGTACAAGGCTGCCACTCGAGAACATTTTTTCCCCAACGGTTGTCGGTTCCTCGAGCTACATGGCCAGCCCATTGCCACTTCAGCTTACTTATCCATTGGGCTATGTCGTTCACTCTGATTCAACTAGGGATATCCTCATTTCGAAGTTTATCACGAAAAGAAACCCCGAGTGTAGCCCTCTCCATAGCTCGTTGAGCAACCTTCAGTGTACTCATACGGCCAGCAGTGAAGGCTCACGTCGCAGTTCCATAAATCATTACTGGCAACACTCACTGGTTGTACCGTCTCGTTTTCAGGTTTTGAGGTATAGCTGACGAGAAGATGTGTCGTAATTTCCCAAACGCTGCCTTGCCGAGTTGAATCCGTCGATTGACCTCTTGCCGAAGTTGGACTTACCAGTCGGATTATTCGAGCCAGGTAAACATACTCGTCAACAACTTCGAGCTTAGTGCCCCCAACAACTACCGGCATAGATGTGACATGTATGTTACGCATTATCTTCGTTTTGTCCATGTTCATTTTAAGAGCTATTGGTTGGGAGGTACCATTGAGGTCATTGAGCATGTTGATACCGTATCCTTTCCAGTCCAGTAGCTTAAAAACGTCTTCCAATGCGGCGGTGAAAAGTTTTGGCGATATAACGTCACCCTGTCTTACACTTCTCTGCAGTTGGACAGGTCTCGTACTCTGGTTCTGTAGTCTAATAATCATCGTAGCCCTACTGTACAAACACTTCAGCACTTCGATATACAGACAGTCAACTTGGCATCGCTGAAGGGACTGTAGCACCGCCCAAATTTCGACGGAATCAAAGGCTTCCTCATAGTCCACATACGCCAGACAAAGGGAAAGATTGTATTCTTCGGTCTTCTGTACAATCTGCCGCAGGGTATTTATGTGGTCTATGGTATTGTTTTCTAAAGGTTTCAAGACAGTTTTTGTGGCACCACCCCAGCATGAAATGCATACAGATATGATAGATAAACGATGCGTATAATACTCTGATTAGTGACGTGACGAAGTGATTTGAAAATAAAGATTAATTTACGGAATCTGCAAATGAAATCTTCAATGTGAGCTTTAAAATTTAGAGTTTTATCTAGAGTTATGCCATTATATTTGATTGTATCGACTGAATTAACACGGGGACGATGGCTAATAATTTTATTGAAACTTTAGGTTGTGATATTGAAGAGATAGAAAAAATATCGAATTTGGGTTTCGCTGTGTTTAGAATAAGGGTTTATGCACGAATCCAATCATATGTGTTAAAACTGCTTTGCGCAATTTCTTGGAGTTCAGTCCAAGTACCAACAAAGAAGGTGAGGACGGTGTCGTCAGCATATGAAACAATTTTAGAATTATTGACTTTAATATTACAGAGGTCGTTAATGACTATCAAGAAGAGAGTAGGTCCGAGTAGAAAGTTCATTACTTATATAGTTAGACCTGTCTTTACTCTTTGAGTCCGGTCTGAAAGGTAGCTACGGTATAATTCAAGTTGAGGACCACCGATACCTATATTTTCTAGTTTTAATAGTAGAGTATTGATGGGAACCATATCAAAAGCCTTAGCTAAGTCCAATAATAGTGTTGTAAAGACTTTTTTGTCGTTAAGCTTATTTACAACGAAATTAGTGAATTCGTCAATAGCGTCAGAAGTTGATTTATTTTTACGAAATCCAAACTTTTGGGAAGAGATAGCATTAGAGTGCTCTAGATATTTTACTAGTCGCCCGTTGTTTAAACGTTCCAAAACCTTGGATAAAGCACTAAGCACCGCAATGGGGCGATAATAATTAACGAGATTACCATCACCACTCTTGAAAATTGGATGTGTGATAGCCCTCCTGAACGAGGTAGGAAAGACAGAAGATTCTAGACAGAGATTATAAATATGGGCCAGAATACTTGCGATAATAGAGGAGTATCGTTTTAAAAAACTCGGTGGAATCCCATCCCAACCGTAATTTAATTTCATCATCGTCCGTGGATTCTAAAACAAAACATGACAGATTAGATTTTTCTGGGGTGGTTACTATTGGTAGAACTGCGCAATTGCTGTTTTTTTGCGCTAGCACCTTCCCATGTTGATAAAGAACTGATTAACGTTATTACACGACTGAATTAGTGAGAGAGAGGATAATAATTGCTGCGCTGTCGATTGTCGAGATTTTACGTTACATTTATTAGTATAGTTTTTATTTTTATAGTGTCCCATAAATCTTTGCTGTTTTTACCTGCTTTTTTGCTCCGAATCATAGCGCCTTTTTACCTTTTTTAATATTTATTTCAGAAATTAATGTATCTTTCATACGTTATAATAAGTGTTTGATTATTTGGATCTTATTTTAACTTTCTATGTAAAGAGTCTCTGTTATGGATACATCCTAATAAGCCTGGTGTTATCCATGGTTTGAGTATCCTCTTTTTTGCTGATTATTTGGTAGTGTACGTATTATTGAGTATAGCTTGGGGCATTAACTAAGTATCCGTTGCTATGTTAGGGTTTTTGAGATTTAGAATAGGTTTGAGATCTATTTGCTCCATTGTTTTGTCTAATGTTAAATAGTTTATTTTCGACATTGTCTTAGGAGGTTTGAGATACGTGTTTTTGTTCTGATACATACGATTGAGGAGTAGCGATCGGTGACATTTGTATCAAGTACAAATATTAAGACTGGGAATTTAGTTCGAAGAAAAGTATGGTCAAGGCAGTTGTTACATCTTGTTGGGAAGGTATGAGCAGGTAACAACCCATGAAAAGCAAGACAATTTAAATACTCGTGTGAGTGGTTACTGAATGTTTTAATATCATTGTTAATGTCTCCGGTTAGTATAAGAGTTTTGTATTTTGTGAGTAACGGGAGTATATTATTTAAGGCAGATAAGAATGGACTAATATTTTCATTAGAACGTGATCGATATATGCAAATCATTACTATATCAGAATTGATTTCAATTATTAATCCGGAGGCTGATCCGTTAAAGTCCGGCTCTTTAACAATCTAAAATAAAGATGTTTTCATGTATATACTAGAACACTATCGCTTTGATTAAGGTGCCTAGATATTTTGTGAATTGAATAGTTGGATAAACTGGGAATATAGTAATTACTGGAACAGGATAACCAATATTCAGTCAATGTCACAATATCACAAACGCAATACTACAAGTATAATATAAGTTGTCTGTAAATTTAAAAAGTTGCGGTTAATAGACCGAATATTTTGGTTAAAAATTTTTATATACTTCTTTGGGTTTTGCAATATTTATATATGATTAGATTTTTCGATGGTACAGGAAAGCAATTCGAAAACTGCAAGCTGGTCAAAGTTTTCAATTATAATATATTATGCTAATGACATTAATACGTATTAATATCATTAGCATTTTTTGTGGTTTTAATGAAGGGTAGAATGTTTCCTAGGAAAGGCTGTTATAAAGATGGAGTTATTATCTGTTGTGCATATAGTTGAACTGAAATATCGACGTGTTATTTCTACATACGACAGCACTAGAAGCTGGGAAATGCTAAAATTATGTTTATGTAGGTATATAGTAACATTAATAATTTTAATAAAGATGTTAAAAGTATTAGTTTTATTGTTGAGTGTAATGTTATAGTTTACGTTTTATATTGATTTTATGGCAATGTTTTGTGCGTATCTATGTGGTAAATTTAATTTGTGTGGATATAAATATTTTATATCTACGTTAGTAGTTAAGATAAGTGAGTGTAAGTAGTTAATTTATAAATACTTAATGAGTTAGCAAACATAAAAATATATGGGATAAACATTAATAGAATATAACGTAAACAAAATCGAAAATATTTTCGTAGTAGTCGTGCTCCTTTGAATGTAGACAACTGGTTTAATAGCTGCTCAACAATAAATAAAATAAACAATAGGCGTACTGGTTTGATTTTGCGTATTTTCGCGTGATATAAAACAATGACTTAAAGGTAGGAGTGATCTACTCAGTGATATATATAGGAGTACGCGGACCATCTAGACCCAGATGAGATGAATTCAGCTTATTGTTTGAGTTAAGTTTGTTATAATTCTTAACCAGAGACAAGAAATTACTTTTTATACGTGTATTGGAGAACTCAACTGTCAAATTAGATGTTTTGTTTTCCTTTTTCGAATACTACCTTGACACATGAAGAGACTTGCAAATCGATTTCTATGAGCTTTGATAATTTTATTAGCATATCACATAAATCTTTCTTCGACTAATGGATCCTCTTGGGCAAATTACAAATTTCAACACAAGTCTCTATGCAGCTGCGATCATGAGACTCCATTTATCTTCCAGCGAAGATAGTTTTTTAGCCACGGTGATACGCTCATGTTCAAGGTAAGTAATTTGAGACTCCAGCGAAGTTATTCGTTCGGATATAAAGCTCATAGACTTTTCTATGTCGGTGTTGGTATTTTCTATTTTCGAGTTTTGGTTTTTAATATCTAATAAATAATTTTCTACTTTATCCATCCTTGAAGTTTGCGCAGACAACAATTCTTTGATCATGCTTTTAATATCGTTTGTTATTTCGCT
>DWHP01001675.1:0-15630 GCA_018247895.1 Parnassius honrathi | reverse complement strand
GACATCTACATCTATCCTCGATTACGAATCAAAACGCAGATGCGTTGTCACCCGTGAGGACTAAGATGGAATGCCTCCTTTCAGTAAAAGGGGTTTCCAGTTTACTTCGTCGTTCACAATGCGTGCGGCTATTAGTGGAATAGTTTGCCAGCATCTGTCTTTCCATTCCATTGTGATGTTGGTGTATTTAAGGCAAGAGTGAATAAGCTTGTTAAGTCAGTGTGCTTCACGTTCTTCGACTGCATCACCGAAATACCGCCAGTTGGGACAATAAGCAAAACACTGACGCGTTATAGTAAAAAAATAGTTTAATATGTCTTCTCTAAAGCCCGATTACCATATTTAAGAAAAGTTTCGTTCACATGCACCTCGTATACGTGTACGAACATTACAAACAACTTTCGTATACGAGGTGCATGTGAAAACAGTTTATATTACAAATTCATTCATTCAGGAACTTAAGATAACTTAACTTTAAACAGTTCACGTAATTAGTTAAATATATTTTGCTTTAATAGCTTAAATAATTTTTAAAACCAACCGAAACAAAATGAGTTGATGATCTTCAAACGACTCAACAGGTTTTCTTGAAACATAGCTAAGAACACTCGATTAAGAACCCTTAAAAACGAAAAAAAGCTATCAAAATGGGTTCATCCGTTCAGAAGCTTTGATGCCACTGATACCTGTGTATACACGCTAAATAGCACCCCTCTGCTTTCATCACCATCATAGTCCCTCACAAGTCCACTGTTGAACTCTCCTCCCCCAAGGAATGCTATCCATCCACGGTCCTGAGCCGCCTGCATCCATCGACTTCTTGTATGTCTTACGACATCGCCATTCATCTAGCGGGGGCGTCCCACACTTCGCCTATCGGTACGAGACTGCCACTCGAGAACCTTTTTTCCCCATCGGTTGTGGGTTCTTCAAGCTATATACTTAATTTATTTATTAGTAACAATAATAATAATTTATGTTTAGTACTCTCAGTGGAATAAACCTTCTTAGATTCGGTTCAACTTTTTACACTTGTATTTATCTATTCTCTTTCTCTCGGGCTATGCCGCGCAAACCTGTTTTGAAATGCGCTTTTTTTTAAAGCCAAGTATGATGAAATTAATAATTCCTTAAAAAATCGACTGGGTTTTCTTATTTTCCAATATATCATCTGAATCGGCTGTAAACGCATTTAATGAACAGATTTATTTAATTATTAAAAACCGTGCTTCACTTCGACCGGCTTTATTTAAACCCTCTGGTTATCCTATCTGGTTTTCACGTCCACCAGTGGCGGCCCTAGCAAAAATTTTAAGTGGTGCGAGATCTCATTGTGGCACCCCTCTAATACAAAACCTTAGTGTTCCCCTACTATGTAGTTGCTGCGTTTCGTGATTTTAAATAGTATAAGACCTATCAAATATCTTGAGGTGTATATGCGGGGCAAGCACAGTTGTGTCCGTCGCTCTTGCCGTAGCAGTTGTTCTCTTATTTGCGTTTAAGAAATGTTGTTCATTCAGTTCGCACTACTCCGTTGCGCTCGACAACGCCACTGTGCTTGCCCAGCTGCTGGGACTAGTTGCACGGATTATTTTAAGAGTTAGAAATCTTCTTTGACAACTTTTACTTAAACAGTTGTTCTGCAGACACTGTTAAAAAAGCTTAAAGAACTACCAGCAACCAACTTAATGAAAAGCCTAGATGGCCAGCTTTCTGGCTTATGCGCTTGCAATTTTTTTATTTGTTCGGAATAATTTAACTTCTGGGCAATAGAATTTTCTATGGAAAAGACTTCCGTTTAGTAACAAAACCGGCATATCCTAGAGTTGCATGGTCCCATGGTCGTGTGCTTTTTAAGACAGCAGTGTCCAGTCAGGGCTTTTGAAGCGAATTTACGATCAAAAGCTCGGATTAATGTTTTAAAATGTTTTAAGCCTGGCGTATCAGACCAGATCTTAAGTGATTTATTATGTTAAAGAGTTTGAAGAGTCAATCAGGATAGACTTAGGCGCACACAAGATAGTAGAGGCGAAACACGTATCGTATTATCGAGAGTGGTGTGTTGTTCTATGTGGGATGGTGTTGGGTGTGGTGCTAATTGTAGTGGTGGCTACGGGGATAGTGCATGCAATTGAGGGGTTTGGGAGGTGCTCTTCACACTGGGTAGGACACATCGTTTTATTTTATTACGCAAATACGAGCTATTAAGTTCTAATAACTTCAACCACATGGATTGAAAAATACCCAAGAATATTAAGTCAAATTCTGGTTTGAACACCTATGATATTCTTGCCATATTCGCACCATTGTTGACACTTGACCTCGACAATCATTCATGTCTTAGTCAGACACTTGTACAATTGCATCAACGGCCAGTAAGCCCTTTTTCCGAAGAGTCACTTACTGGCTTGTAAGGAACAAAAAAAACTCTTGCTTTGACTTCCTAATTAGCGTCAACAAAACGGAATGCTAGTAATAAGAGTGAGTGATTTGGTGATTGGTGCCCGGTGGTATCGTTTCGGTTGATTTCGGCGCCCCCCGATAACGGCGCCCGGTGCGATCGCACCGCTCGCACCGCCCTAGAGTCGCCACTGACGCCCACTAATACATACATACAATACATACATACAAAAACAAAAATAAAGCTTGGATAAAATGGTTAAAGTACAGGTATTATTCCGACTACGAATCTTTTCCCGTTTATCGTTCCATATTTTAAGCTGAATGTATTATTTACTTTCACAAATACATGAACACCGTAAAAGATGAAAACATTTTAAGAAATTTTGGCAATACATTAGTAATCGTAAGGACAGCAGTAATACTCCAGATACTATCAAATATAAAAAGAAGCAACTAATCTATCTGTTTTCAAGTTTCTTTAAATCCGTATTTGAACCATCTAACTTTTTATGATTCAGAAAATTTTACACCTGATAGTGATTCTTTAACAAAATCGAAAAATTCAAATGATGTATTTATTTCTACGATAAATTTCACTGTTGATATATGACGAACTTTGAAATTTAGATGTTTGCGGGGTATATGGACCGGATGGCCTTACTTCTTTCTTCTTTAAATATACAGAGGACACAAACTTCTTCTGACGATTCTTTACAATAAGTGCATTCAAGATGGTATTTTTCCTGATGTTTGGAAAACAGCCAATATTACGCCTATTCATAAAGATAAATCCAAGAACGACGTAGAGAATTATCGGCCAATCTCATTACTATCCGTATTGTCAAAAGTATTTGAAAGACTAGTGTATAACGTTATTTATCCTGCTCTTCGTAATATAATAATACCAGAACAACACGGATTTGTTAAAAAACGATCCACACTAAGCAATCACCTTGTTTATACTACATATCCGTAATACAAATAAGTAGGGAATACAGGGTAATTTTGTGTACACTTCGGACAGACACTTCTTACAGACTTCGATAAGGTCTTCGATAAAGTGGATCACTATATATTACTCGAGAAAATAGCTTTTAATGGCATTCGTGGTGAATTGTTCAGATGAGATTCATTCTTACATTTCAAATAGAACTCGGAGAGTAGTCGGTTAACGGCCATTCATCTTCAACTTAATTCCTGTCACGTCCGGTGTTCCACAAGGCTCTGTTCTCCAGTTCCTTACTGTTTATTTTATTTATTAATTACATAAACAACTGCTTTCATCATAGCCATTTTCTACTTTACACTGACGACCTAAAGGCCTTTCAATATTAGGCCTGATGACAGCTTTTAAATTACAACATGGTCTTCTTAATCGCTTATTGTTGTACTGTACTAAAAGTAAATTACAGCTTAAGGTTAATAAATGTACATCAGTAACATTTACAAAGAAACGCAATTTCATAAACTTTAAAAATCTTCTATCCTCTTCTATTCTAATCATGTCGATTCCCACAGGTGTAAAGATGTACCAGTGCGAATACTGCACGGCCTCCTACTACACGTCTTCGAACCTGACTTGCCACATCAGGCGGTACCACGAAAAGGAGCGTCGATACCACTGCGAGCTCTGCGACCGGAGTTTTTACGATCGTACCAAACTGAATAGGCATTTGGACTCACACAATGAGATCAAGAGGTGAGCAAATTATGTACCTTTGTTTTTTATGTCTCAGATACACTAGCTGGTGGGTATTTCATCTCAGTCCTCAGAGGAAACAACGAATCTGTAGTTTTATAATCTATGTTTAGAAGTGAAGTATCTGTCTGTGATAACAAGCCTTTCATTGAGCTGATGGAGTTTAAGGAATGCCATTAAGACATGATTTTTTTTATAGAATAAGGATGACAAACGAGCACACCACAGATATAATAAAGAAGGAGATATGCCCAGTAGTTGAAAATGTATCGGAACCCGGTGTCTCCAGTTGGCCCCTATCACGCAGCAACTACTACATAAACAGATCAGTAAAAGCAATAGATACGCAGTCACGCACACACTCGCATTTAATAAATCAGAACGTTCTACACAATTAATTATAAACCATATCTCTAAAACCACAACGTCCATTTACCATTCACCGTACTACTTACTCACACAAAAATATAAAAAGCCATTTATTTTACATATGCGTTCGTGATTGACTAAATTGGATAGTTATCGATTATTTCATTTATACCAAAATTGTACTAAATTTTTTTGGGCCCTAAATATAAAATAAATAAAAACAGTAATAAATCCGGTTATATTAGTTTAGGCTATCATAGTGGATTGAAGTAGTAGGTATTTTGGAACCATGCTATGGTGCTTACTCAGTGACCTGTAAAGTTAGCTATTTGTGCAGCACTTGACGTTTTTATATTTCTGGGGTGGCATTTTTGTCAAATAGTGTAATCTTAAATTAATGTATTTTTCCATGACTGCTTTTATAAGAAATATAATGTGATTATTCATAGGGGACTGCTCAAATTGGTGAAACTTAACATTGAAAAAAATTAAATTTGGCAAAGCCTTTGCCATGAGTTCCTGTTTGACATTTTTAGTTTTAATGGCTAATTTATTATTGGAGAGACAAGCTGTTTTTATGATAATTTTCATTCTCACACAAATTACGACGACCGGTACTAGTTTTTGTAGGGAACCAGTCAGGTGGTCTTCCAGTGGCATCAATCCATTCCTTTTTTAAATTGGCATCATTTGGCTAGCTGAGAGGTACGATTAATATTATTTATTATTTTCATTTATCCTGAGCTACTTTTAACCTCACCATGTACTAAGCAGGTTTGCCTGGCGAGCTTTTATTATAAAACCTCCTGGTTAGTGATAATATTGTTAAATATATGAAAACAAATATACACTCATGCTTAACGAATAAATAGCAAGAATAATTATGTCGAGTAATTTTAAGCTAAAGTCACTATATAACCATGCCGGTTAGGTATTTATGATACATTCGAAGCTTTTGAAAACTGTAATTTGTATTAAACCCCAAAACCATAAAAATTATGAAAATTTTTCGAAGATAAGGCATAATATACGATAATTTAAACCTAAGAACACTCCATCGATTATTAACCTAATATTTAATCAACTTACTTTACGACCTTTGGTTACGCATTCAACGTATTAGTTGCTGTAAAATAAACAAAATAAGTAAAACATTATGTCACATCGGTCTTCATATCGGGTTGAAACGGTTGACAAACTGGAGAATAAACTATAATAACAATTCGCCAGTCCACATTATTGTCGATAGTGGATCTGCACACGCACATCATTAGCTCGTCACCGTAATATATCCGCATAAATAAAGTATTAGGTAGTGGTTATGGAGCAATGTATTTACTGCAAAAATATTACAGTGGCTGTGATATTTGGAAACAAAAATAACGTAGCAAGAGAAAGAAATATTTTGCGGTTTGTTGTTTAATACGATTTTAAAGATAAATATAATAAAATACTTGCACTTAGGTATGGTAAGTGATTCTATGATTAACAAAGTTTTTATTTTGGATTCGGTTTTTACAAGAAACCACTGAACAAAGTGGCATTCTTATAATATTTCACGATGACGGTCGCCTAGCGACGGTCATTTGTATAGAAGCTGAGCATTTTGATCATAGCGCGCGGAAACAGACACGCCCCCTAGCCACCACTTCTCCTGTTTTTAATATTTCTATGATATGTATCTATGCTATATTAAGTACTTTATATTTCTAATAAAAGCTTATTGGTTTCTAGTGTGTTAATACACAAAACAATGCCTCTGTGGCCTCTGTGATATTTTGCATTTTTACCTAATTTTTCAATTTTTGTGAATAATAGTTTGTTTGAAAAAGAAAAATGAAAAAACTGAACAAATTAACTTCTCCCGCCACAAAATCTGTCAAGCATTTCACCCTTTTCCTAAGTGGCGTTGACCTGGTAGCAAATTTTTTGTCGGAATCCTTTCTAAATCGACATATTATAGACATCTACATTTATCCTCAATTAAGAATCAAAATGCAGATACGTTGTCAGCCCTGAGGACTAAGATGAAATACCTCGTTTCCAGTAAAAAAGGGTCTCTGCACTCACCGTACGAAACACAGCAGCATCACGACTCACCATACGAAACACAGCAGCATCACGCTGGTATTCTGTGAGAGCGTGGTCCTTCGCCGGTCGAGCTGACCCACTCATGCTACAACCATAATATAGCTGCAGCGTGGCTTTACATTTATAGATATTTCGCCTATCAAATATCCCCCCGGTGAGAATAAGACTCCCCCACACTTATAGAGTGATATCTGGCATGCTTGGCAGACAGGTTGGCAACCACAATTCTTTATTATTTTAAACTATTATCAGGGATGTGCCACTGCCCATATCCTGTTTCAGTTTCCTCAGTCGCTTACAACACCCACCAGTCAATATGGGGTAGTAAAACATCTTACACCGGCACTATACAGCCATGTGTACTTATTCTAATATGTTATAATTTATTACGTTAAGTTCATCATTTTCTCGTTGTTCTTACATTTTTCTATTGGCACATGTCAATCATTTCACACTCCTGGCTCCACTGTGTACCAGCGGCACAAACTATTGTTCGACTTCAATTCATGTCTTAAAAGGATTGAGAAGCTGTAAATTTTCATATAAAAAGCGATAATGTTTTCCCTCCCGTGAACATAGTCAAATTTTCATTATTTTTGGAAATGTTGTACATATAATGAAAAACTAGGTCCGAATGTTATCATTTTAAGGAAATATTGCTTAATGATATAAGTTATTAGCACCAAAATATCTATATTTTTTACTTAAAAACTTCGACTGTTTTTTTAACTAAACTAAACCGAAATTCTGAAAAAGAAAAACGTACAGTGGGTCTGTACGTTTTTCTTTTTCAGAATTTCGGTTTTTTTTATAATTAAGATATACTGAATCTAATAACAAAACTGTCTCATTTCATAAAGGTTTAGGGGGGTGAAAACGTTATCGCTTGAAATAATATCTTAAGAAGAAAATGTCTTCCAACATTGGCAACTCTCTCTATTGCACGACGGCGATACCAAGGGAGCGATGTGAAACAGATAGCATTTTGAAAAAAATGCTACTCGCGCCGCGTATCGGTACTTCACACAATCCTCTTAAAACTAATAGAAAACGTTTTTGTTTTATTATTTGTACTAAATGAACGTATTTCTTCTTTCTTTCTTAACAAGTGTTTTATATTTTCACGTCGAATTGACCAGCATTATAATGTTATATCACGACATAAAGGTAAAGTATACGCATACCTAAATGGTGTATAACTTTAATATTTTTTCCTACTAATTTTCAGATGAAACTCAAGTTTCATCTATATTTTTGGGAAGCTAGTAATGAAAACAATTTTAAAATAAAATCACGGCGTACCTTCTCCCATTTCTTATCAGCCAGTGAAAAACACCATAGATCCCTGTAGTGATAGAACTGTGTCTCTGTTGGACTGGTGAACTCTCCACCAAACACCCACAATTCACCTCTGTTAGTAAAATAAATTAACAATTTAAGCATTATTTACTTACATTAAAATAAACGACAATACTATTATTAGTTAAACAATGTTATTGATAGGGGGCAATTTGGTTATCAAAAGAACATTGGTACATAGTATGCACTCTTTCTCGATTTGAGCTCTGCATTCGATACTATCAATCATAATTTTCTTTTGGAAAAATTGCATTATTATGGGGTTCGAGGCCAGGCACTGAAACTTTTTCAATCCTACTTACGAAACAGAAAATTGTTCGTAAAAATAAAACGGCGAAAGAAAGTATGTCTGAAATTGTGACAAGGCCAAAATTACTATAACGTAAAAGTGGGTCTAAGAGTGGGATACCTCAGGGCTTCTCATTTTAGGTCCCATATTATTTATTACTTTTATTAATGACTCAAACCATTATGTATGTAAAATAACAGACTCGACAAAGCTAGTCCTCTTTGTAGATGATACAAATGCTCTTATGTTAGCCTTTGAAATAACAGCTTAAGAAATAAAAATAAACCAAATATTGGAATCTTAGTTCTTTCATTCTTCATATCGTCGTTGCGCCTACAAAATGCAAGAAATAAAACCAGTTCTTAGTTTTAACAGGTCACTAAAATAACAACAAGTGGGTATGTTTCAAAAAATTTGGCTATAAGTAAGTGAAACCAGTTGAAATCGTTGATAGACATTTGTGCAATTTACTATCTAGGGCTATATCACCATTTACCACCAGGTGGGATTGTGGCTGGCTTATAATAAGTAACAAAACAATACAAAACGAGATTTTTAGGTTCAAACGGTTTTATCACATAAGTCAATATCAATGAACACTAGCCATCCGTACAGGACAGGTCAGGATATCTTCAACAGTGGTAGAGCCACGCGGCAGCTTTTGCTGTTGCACGCATAGGCCGGCTCGAGCCGGAGAGGTACCACGACCTCACAGATTTCCGGCGTGAAGTGGAAGCTCCGCTTCCGCGTTTCGTCTGGTGAGTACAGATGACCGGAGACCTAACTCCAACAACATGGTAGCAGTACCAAGTACCAGCTCCCCCCTCCCGGAGAATCCCTCACCGAGCATCCACGACCAAGCTACTCTACTCCTGAGCATGGGTGCTCAGGCTGTCCTCCGTATTCTGGCGTCTACGGATGCCTCTATATGTTTTATAGCAGTAATGGCGAAACGGACCGACTCATCGACCACGTCCAAATGGCTACAGATTCCTTGCTACCCTCCGCAGAGACCGTGTTCCTAGACGACTTTAACGCACACCACGCCGAATGGCTTGGTTCACGTTTAATCGATCATGCGGGGAGATCTGTTCATAATTTTGCCTTGGCATATGGTCTGACACTACTGGTTACTTCGCTTACGCGGATTCCAGATGTGGAAGATCGTGCACCTTCCCTGTTGGACCTTCTGCTGACCTCCCATACGGACAGATATCAAGTCTCCGTCGACGCCCCTCTTGGCTCCTCGGACCATTGTCTAGTCTGGAGTGTGGTGCCACATGCCGAAATCGCGGACGCATTCTGCAAGCCGCCGCCGTGTTTGGCACTATAGGTCCGCTGATTGGGATAGGATGCGTTCTTTCTTTGCATCCTAACCTTAGGGGCGGGTTTGTTTTTCGCCGGACGATCCCAACGTTGTTGCGGATTCTGTCGCTGATGTGGTACGTCAGGGTATGGAACTTTTTATTCCTTCCTCTGTGGTGCCCATCGGAGGCAAATCTCAGCCATGATTTGGTCGCTCCTGTAAAATAGTATCACGCTATAAGCAGGAGTACTACCAAGCCTAGGGCGACGCATCAACGTTCAAGGATGTAAACAATAGCGCTCTAAAAAAGAGGTATAATACCGTCTCCAGGTCCTTCAAAAGAGTCATTGCCAAGGCAAAGTCAGGGTACATAGGCAGAATTGGCGAAAAACTAGTTCGCCTTCCTTTTGGGACCCGTGCATTCTGGTTTCTCGCTAAGGCTGTCCAGAGGAATTTCTGTCAGCCATCTCTTCCATCTCTGCACAGGAAGGACGACTCACTAGCCTATACCGCAAGGGAGAAAGCCGATCTGTTAGGCTCTTTCTTTGCCTCCAACTCGACTCTCGATGACGGGGGGAGTACGTCGCCGACTATCCCACGGTGTGAGTGCTCCATGCTGGAAGTGTAGTTCACACAGCGCTCAGTTCACAAAGCACTCCTCTCCCTGGACATCCATAAGTCGAGTGGGCCTGACGGAATCCCCCGAATTGTGCTGAGGACGTGTGCTCCAGAATTAGCACCGGTTTTAACGCGTCTTTTCCGGTACTCCTACTCCCTAGGCGTAGTCCCAAAACCATGGAACACGGCTTTCGTCCACCCGATTCCTAAAAAAACGTAACCGCTCAGACCCGTCCAACTATAGGCCTATCGCTATCACCTCTTTGTCCAAAACATTTTAAGGGACTTTGGGGTCTGTGAACCCGTGTACCTCTTCAGCACTAAAGATCGAAACTTAGTATTGGATGAGTACATGCCATCGTAGATTTCGTTTAGTGCATATGCTACATCCAGCGGGTTTCTGTGCGTGCGGAGCCATTCTTGGTTGATATTAGCCACTAGATTTGGTCGAGTGTAGTGCAGTCGAAACAGATCGTGCCTGTTGATATATGGCAGCTGGTTGTTGTCGCCTACAGGGGAATCTCGCTTGCACCCGTGATTTGTACTGCCGTTACTATAGCCCCAAAATGGTTCATGAACGCTTCGTCAATTGAAAGACGGGAGTATTTCTCAGGCGCCCTTATGCCATTTACTAAGATTGAGGCCATGGCCCGCACCTTCCTTGCTACGTCGACTCCTACACGAGTTGCTAGCCTCTCTCTCAGGTCAATTGTAGCTATAGTAGTTGTAGTGATTATAATATCTTTTTCCGCTTCGAAGTTGTTAATAACCCAAGATGTTTTTCCACACCCGGGTACGCCATTGACCCATGTTATTTTTGGCGACTGTCAATGCTCAAGACAGCCACCCTTTTCCAAAGTCATGGACACAGCCTTGAGCCTGTCCAGGATCTCGTCCTCGAGCATTACTCTTGTACATCTTGCTGTTACTACTATGGGGTCCTGAGGAGGTGTTCGAAAGACAAGTTGGCCCAACCACTCTGTCTCCAAAACCGCTCTGTGTCCAAAGTCAGAAAACCACCCGTTGCGTTGTATGTCGCCATGTACAATCCCCACACATTCCCTTTAATTACTTCAGCTGTGTCGCTGTTGTACACAGCAGCCTCGGACTCTTCGAGTTCCACCTCAAGCTGATCTTCGCAACCTCGATGAAAACTTTCCAAGGTGGTCTTACAGGTCATGATGTTAACCTCTCTGGTAGCTTTTACGATAGCTTTAAACTCGAGGAATGCATTTATCCAGTGGTCCAGGGGCTCTGACCTCCCTGAGACTCGGCAGAGTAACTTGTCTCATGTCTGCTTTCGTCCATGTGCATGGGGATTTTCTAGTTTGATCTTTGGGAAAATGCTTTGCGGTGCTCTTAACAGCAGCAACCATCCTCTCTTTTGACCGCAGATATTCTTTTTTCTTCGGGATTACTGCGGGGATTGCAGCAATGACTTGACCGAAGGTGCTAACGACTGCTGCTACTTTGTCTATTGTTCCTCTGTCTGTCTTCTATCTATCTATCTATCTTCTGTAGCGCTGCATACCTCCTACGTTTTATGCTCGTTTTGAAGGTGATGCCTTTTAGGAGTAAGGCGAGACCGGTTGAGGTGATTATTCTATTTGAAGCCATCGCGTTGCAGAAGCAAATACACAGCCTTTCGGAGGAATCGTCCATAAACATGGCTACTGTTTTAAGTCCAATACCTGGGTTGCTTAGTTCGGCGTATTCCAGTAGTTTCTTTGCAGGCTGATCAATTGTTTTTCTGTGTTCTATGTCTATGTTTTGTGTTATTATATTACTTAACTTCATCGTTTGCTGAGTTAAGTCGGGAGAATGACTATCGTTTTTTTTTGCAGCTAAGCGCATTGTATGTTCTGCAAACTTTAAGAAGTGCGGTCTTTTATCAGCGTCATCCAAGATATTGTGTAATATTTCTTTATTTACTTTTATATCTAACTAAAACTCAATCGCCATCTGGAATCGTGGGCAGTCCAGGATGATGTGCCAAACAGACTCCCTGATGTTGGGGTTGCGCTAACAGCCGGAACTGTTTTTCGACTTGAACCGATGAAAGTACTCAGCAATTCCGCCGTGTCCTGTCATGATTTGCACCTGGTAGAGTGTCAGTTTTGCTTTCCTCACGATGCGATAAGCTTTTTCTACATCAGGGAAGAACGTTTTAGTGACTTGCCCTGTACTGGAGTTGTACCTATCCTGCCATTTCCGTACAGACTCTTCTCTGAACTTTCTTTTGAACAAAGACAACGAGACTTCCGCATAGTCTGGGGCAGTAGTGGCTTGTTGGGCCGCCATCTTTACTAGCTCACCGGTACCTTCGTTTCTGGCAGTCCCCACGTGCGCTCGCAGCCTAAAAAACCACACTCGTCTCCCTTGTGACCGGATGTCTTGTATGCGCTCTTACTTATATATTTACTTATATATATGGAGTGTAGATGTTGTTGTGGTGTAGTAGGTTTGTTACCTGCTGGTAAAGTCCGTTGCCTGAATAAACAAATAACTCACAGCTTAAAAGTTTTATTATTGACACCACAAAAAGAGTCTTACATAAAAAAGTAGAAGGCGATAGATAAAGTTACAATATATAGAAGATAACAGTGGAAAGTACAGTATAGAATTACATGCAATAGAACTGGAAGTTATCACTATACAATTTACGTAAATTGCAAGGCTAAAGGTTGGCGTAAGCGCAAGCGGCACAGGTTTCACGTCAGACAGCTAGATCTCGACTGGTCAGTCGATATTCGAATGCAGCCGATGAACATACCGTGACGTGGGCGCATTACTCAGGTACACAGCGTTGATAACAAAATGAAGTTCTTACCAATGTAATTCGACTGGCCGGCGCGGAGAGTTAATACAATACATATGATACTAAAAATCAATTTTACTATAATAAATAGAAATAGGATAATATAAATATATATGTGAGTAACTGTAATGTATATATACATATATGTATATAATTAATATTATAGTATTAATATTAAATTGTATATGTATCTGTTAAATAATTATTTGTGTTATGAAATAATTATATGTTTATGTGTGTCTACGGGCGATAAGAATCTGGGAAACGTACTCTGCACCCAGGATGAGTAGTTTTGCACGTTGCTGTCGGCAATGGGTTGATATCTGGAAGCGGAGAAGGTGTGAGATCAGGAGTTGGTTTAAGTGATGGAGAAAGAGTTGGAGTGGGGTCATTGGAGTTGGACATTATGTAAGATAGTTTCAGTCGGTCTACCGATACTGTCACGACTTTACCCTTTACACTAATTTTAAATGTTTTGCCATTTCAAAAATTCGCTTGCGTAATGCTTTATGGACTAAAGGCCTGGGAGTTGTTGTGCTGACTTCGCAGTACAGTTCATTCCGACTACCAGGTATCCCTATTCTTTTAATCCGTAAGGAAGTGTCCCGCCTTAGCAAATCTGCAAATTCGGAATCTGAGTTTTGGGCCTTGGCAATGACATCTAGATCTACAGGGCTTAGCAGTTCATCGACCTGCTCAACCCGGGAAAGCGTTTCAGCAACGACATTATTTTTCCCGGCGATGTGTTGTATGTCGATCGAGAACTGTGATATATAGTCTAGATGCCCAAATTGCCGTGGACTGCAATTTGCCTTTCGCTCACGAAATGCAAAGCACAGCGGCTTATGGTCCGTACAGATGGTGAATGGTGTTGCCTCCAGCCAATGTCTGAAGTATTTGATGCTCTCGTAAACAGCAAGGAGCTCCCTATCGTATGGTGAGTATTTCATTTGGGACGGGCTCAATTTACGAGAAAAAAAGGCTAAGGGTTGCCAATCACCACCTATTTGCTGTTGCAAGACTCCCCCGATTGCTAGATCATAAGCGTCAGTGACAAGACCTAGCTTTGCTTTTGGGTCAGGATGTGCCAACAATGCTCCATTGCATAAATTTTCCTTGCACTCTTCTTGGCAATTTTCAACTTGTTCGGGGCGAGTCTGCGTGGTGTATACGATACTTGAGGGCCAGGCGTGGTTCGGATGTGAAGTACTGTGTGATGCTTGGGTGTGCGATGAGCGCCTGCCGGTCGTTTCAGTTCTGGAAATTCAGAAAGTATTTTATGAAATTTAGAATCACCAGTCACGACCTTTACACTCAAAATAAGGCTATCACTATAAGCAATGGAAGCTACGGTTGACAATTTAGTAGCGGAATCTATCAAAAGCTTATTACGTATGTCGACAATAAGGTTAAAATGTGACAAAATCTACGCCTGTAATGGCTTTCATGACGTCAGCTACAGTAAATCGCCACACAAAGTCTCTACGTAGGCCTAAATTAAGGTTTAGCTCGACATAACCATAAGTACTTATTGGCGAACTGTTGGCTGCACACAGTTGGTAATCCGTCTTCGCACGTCGTTGATAAAGTGCAGATCGAGGGAAGACGGATAAGTCGCTTCCGGTGTCCACCAGGAATTGAACTGTTACGAAAAGGTGACCAGTAGTAGGGGACGGGCAATCTTCAGTCGCCGTTATAGATTGCCTGTTGCGTTTCCCGACTAGTAGTCACATGGCTGGATGTACCTCTTTGCTTTGCTGCCATATTTGTGATGGTACCAGCAGTTGGGGAACTTCCTATAATTAGACTGGGACCTTCTCGATGGCGTACGGCTTCGCCCACGTGACGTCTGTCGTTGGCGGGGGCGAGAGCGGTCGCTAAGTCTCGTTGTGAGTGCACTAACCTGTTTTGTCAGTTCCGTGATCTGCCGTGCCATAATATCTAATGTGGAGTCCACTCTGGAGCTGGATGTTGCTGCAACCAACGGCGATGCCGGTGAGATATCGTGGACCCTGTCTGCCAGGTCAGCGAGTTCGCTGAGGGACAGGCTCATCTGGGATGCGATGATGGTCTGAAGGTTGCTTGGAAGGCGGCTCGTCCAAAGTGACCTCAAAAAATTGTCTGTAATCGTAGGGCCAGCGAGGTGTTGCAGGTGACGCAGGAACTGTGATGGCTTACGATCACCTAACTCTTCCGACTGTAGGAGCTGCTTCACTTTTTTTTCTTTCGAAATAGAAAGACGCTTGATTAGCTCACTTTTGAGTTTCTCGTACTTCCCCGTGGCTGGAGGCGAAGTAATAATATCTTCTACCTCTACTGCATACTGCCGGTCTAAATGCGAAAGAACGTAGTGGAATTTCGTCAAGTCATCCGTAATTCTCGATATGCTAAACTGACCTTCAATTTGTGAAAACCATATCGTTGGTTTTTCCGGCCAAAACGGTGGTATTCTCACGCCAACACGAAATATATCGGATGCATTATCGTGCGAGTCAATGGACATGCGCTCACCTTTTTTTGTTGACCGCGCCCTTCTTTGCGAATGCGTTGTGTCACTACCGTCACTGCTCATCTTTCTTAAATGTTCTGCTCGGGGTCACCAGTTATGGAGGTTTTTATGGTTGTGGTAGTAAGGTATCTGATGGTAAGTCCGTCACCGGAATAAACAAATAAGTCAC
>DWHP01001674.1:0-15634 GCA_018247895.1 Parnassius honrathi | reverse complement strand
TGGCGTAGTTTCAAATTATTACATAACAGTTAAAACAAATTTTAAACTTTAATTATAAATATTGTATTCGTTTAAAAAAACACTACGTTATCCCTCTTATAACTAACAGAATCATACATAATAGAAAATTAACTTCTAAAGAAGGTAAATATTCAACCCTTCTTTTTTAAGTTCCGTAATCAGATAAAAAGTAGCTTATAAGTAGCCCAGGGGCTACACTTACTGCCTGAATACAAAATTTTATGGAGATCTGTCCAGCATTTTTATTATTTAAAATTCTAAAAACCAGTAATTTGGCTTCGATATCCTTTATTTAGTCCCATGCTCTGGGATATATTCAGTAATCTATGGTCCCATGGACTTGTTTTTTTTCCAGGAAATATTAGAATCACAGACACAACTTTATACCATACAGCCTAGTCTGATGTGTGGTTTAAACTGGAATATCTTTAATTCCTGACTTCCTGCAGTAGTATGACCGAAGAAAAAAATGTTCAGGATTTTAAGCTCTATATTTTTACATATTTTGCATTTGTAGACGCAAGAAAAAAGTTACCTATTTGTTTGGGACGTAGACAGAGAATCCTAATCATATAAACGATAATCGTATAATCATAGATTACTGAATATATACTAGAGAATATAATAATCATCGAACATCCAATGAACATCCCTATTCACACAGTACATTACAGAGTACATTACTCCGTTAGGAGTAATAGTGTTCTGTGGTACATTGTATATCCTGTCCCTATCACTCACAGAATACATTATATATACCCTATGACTATTGTTGTTGTAGAAAGTTTCGTGTCGTAGTGTCGTGATTTTTGTTTATAATTAATTTTTTTGACAATAATAATACCTAATTTGCAATTAAATTTAACGTCTCATCTGCTTACACTAATTACTACCTTATGTAAATGGCATAACAGTCGGGTAAACAGTGAAATTCCTATCGAAATGTCGGAACCGAATTCTACGGTGCCATCTCCACCACCAAATGATAAAAATGAAAAGGATAAAAACAGACCGAAATTAAAGATTCTAGCTTTTCATGGATATCGTCAGAACGGTGCAATTTTCAGAGGGAAAATTGGTTCATTTAGAAAAGCTGTGTCTAAGTATGCGCAACTAACCTTCTTTTCGGCTCCTCATAAAGTTGTTAATGATGACGGAAGCGACGAAGGTACAGTATTTCATAATTAAATTAAGCATTTATCACATAAACCAATTATGTTTAATAAACTATAATGTTCTTATTATTGTTTTTGCTGATGTTAAAAAATTCAAACTGACATAAACAGATAAAAGAATTATTCAATTTAAAATTATGGACATGTATATTTTACACTTAACAATTTTGTTTAGACACTAGATCCTGGTGGTTCAATGCAGAGGATAATTCCTTTAGTGGTAAATGCTTGGGTGGGCCTGCAATTGGATTTGAAGACACATTAAATTTAGTTGAGAATATAGTGGCAGAGTATGGACCTTTCGATGGATTTATGGGATTTTCTCAAGGAGCGTGCCTTGTTGGCATATTAGCTGCCATGCAGCAGAAAGGATGTAAGTATCATTTGATTTATTACTGTCATAATTATTAGATTTATTATTAATTTATGACTTATTATTAATCTATTTCTTGACATTGGCTTTTATAAGAACATACTGATTAATGTAATGAATGCACCAACTGGTATTTACAACTCAGTTGAGCTAAGTTTTCACTTTGTGCAGGATGACATAACAACAAAAACATCCAATAATAAAATAAATAGGAGACAAAAATTAAGACATACATATGGGTGGCAAAGATGCAACGTGTACTGACACAACCATATTATGAATGCGGTGTTGAGAGCAAAAAATGGACAGATTTCACATTGCAGTGAGATGCAAACATAACTCTGGCGAGTTGTAGGTCTTTAAAAATTAGTTGATATTCAACTGAGCTAATGGTTTTAACCCTAGTGGTAGGTTTCACACCCATTACTAATACTACCCTCATTCAACAATCTGTAGGATAAAAAAACTGCATATTTATGGATATTTGGCTCTCAGTTGTTTACAAGATCTGCCACCAAAGTGTAAAATTGAGGTTGACATTAATTTGCAGTTGGAAAAGTAGATTTATTTTATCTGGTACTGCATTTCTTAAACAAAGTTAAAAATGCCTTTAATATATGAACCAAAGTTAAATGCTCTGTGCAATTCTCTCAAAACCAGTGGTCCCCAATTAATTTGAATAAGAGTTTAAGCTTGCATATTCTACATAGCTGAAATGAAATATCAAATTTTTGGCATTTATTAATATTTCAACAGTTTTGGTAAGAATAAAAATCACATTCATTCTCTTTTAGCTCCCTTTAAGCAACATTATGTACTCCTGGTTGTACACATTCCATTAATTGGGTAATACTGCTCTGGACCATTTGATTAATTACAATGTACTTAATTTATATTGTTTGGTATATTGTGTACTTTGTTACAGATTTACCATATACATTTCAGTTTGCTATCTTTGCATCTGGATTTAGATCAGGTAGCTTGGTACACAAAGGATTCTACGATGAGGATATCAATCTGCCCTCATTACATGTTTATGGAGAAAGTGATTCTATTATACCAAAAGGTATATTGTTAGTAAATGATAATAACAAGTTGATAGTCCAATAATTTAAGCTTTTCTACACCATCTCGTTCATACATGGTAGAGCCATGCTGCGGCTATACTAGTGGTATAGTTGTAGCATGAATGGGTCAGCTTGACCGGGGAAGGAGCATGCACCATAGAGATTCATAGAGAACCGGACACCCTTTTTACTGGAAACGAGGCATTCTATCTAAGTCCTCACGGGTGACAACACATCTGCATTTTGATTTGTAATCGAAGATAGATGTAGATGTCTATAGGCCACAGCAACCACTTACCGTCAAGTGGACTGTGTGCTACTTTGTCACCCTATCCTATAAAAAAATGATAAAGTTCAGGCTAATTATGACCCTTGCATCAAAGTCTGAATATTGCCAAAAGCTATCTAAGGTGTGGAATATTTAGTGTTCTGCATGTATGTCAAATGTTAGATGCCCATTTGGTATATATTTTCCCAGAATACTTCTTCTTCTTCTTTTAAATTATGGCTTCTCTTGATAGAATTCTGCCGGTGTCAAGTCAGTCATGGAAGTGACAAGTTAATAATAGTTAAAATAAGAGTTCTCAATTTAATTAGTGGGTTCACAATCTACAACAAAAGATGTCACATATTTAAAATACCGTCACCAAAGTTGTTAAGTAATTTTACAGTTTAATATTATTAGTACGAATAAAAGCACATAAAATATTTACGTAGAGAGTATACACTAGGGTCAGCAAAAATTGGAAATTTACTGGACGAGGGATGTAATTGGGCAGGATATTGTAGAGAGAGAAAAAAGTTTAGGACACTCAAAGAACAGATGATTGACAGATCCTTCATTTAGGCCACATTCACAGATTGAGCTATCCCTAATCCTGAGTTTGGCCAAGTGTATGGGAGTACAAGCGTGACTAAAGCATAGGCGGCAAACAGTAGAGGTGGTAGCTTTACTAAGGTGGTGATATTAAAAAAACCGGGGTTTTGATGGGATATTAATTTGGACTTTGGAAAACAACATGAAACGCTTGAAATGAAAACAATACCTTATTTCGAACCATAATCATATGTGGCTATTCCTCTAGGACGAATAAGTCCCCAAGCTGCTTTGAATCTGTATATTTGTCATTTAACCATTGTAAAGCTGAGTGTAAGTGGAATATTCCAAAGTTACTTTTATTTAACATTTGCCAAATGTCAATTTTGGTGAGTAGAGTAGTAGTATATTTATGAAGAGTAGTAATATAATCCTTCAAGAGGTTGGTATGGGCATATTTGTGTGTATGTATTTATTTAAATATTATATGTACATAGTTCCATCCCCCTCAACCTCATATCTAAAGTCCTGAAAACTCTGCTTGAGTTACAAATTCGTTTCAGTGCCTGGGAATTGCAATATGATGGACAATATGAACGATAAATTGGTAGAAACTGTCCATATAGTCGGAGCTAAATTCTGTGAGACTCGTTGCAGAAGAACCAAAGCACTTTATTATCACACTTTTAATGTCTTGACTATTCGATGGGAGATAAAGCTGTCTTTAGCTAATATGACATGAAACAGGCAACTACAATGGCTATCCAAGTACAGAACTAGAGTACGGTGAATCTATTCAACTGCAGAGAGGTGTAAGACAGGGTGACATTATACCCTATAAACTCTTCGCCACTGCATTAAAAGACATTTGCAAGCTACGGAAATGGAAAGGATACAGTATCAACATCAATGACAAGTACATCACTCACCTTCGGTTTACCAACAATGTAGTCTTTATGGCAAATCACTGGAGGATGTCAGCATAACGCTCAACAATCTCAGTAGTGTCTCCTGCAGTGTATTCAACTTGACTGGACAGCTTTTGGGAGTTTACGATACATCTTCTCGTCACATATACCTTAAACCTTAAAACTTAAACGTAAAACACATTTTTTTCAAAGTCTTTTTCCTTCGATATCTCACAAACAAATGAACTGATTTTTATTTTTCAAACGGCATTTGACGTCATTTTTTAGGTTAAGAGCTGAGTAGTTTTTGAAATCGATCGGTAAAACCGTTTACAAGTTATTCCAAAAAAACAGTTTTCCAAAATTTTTATTTTTTAGATTTCTCAAAATCTACTCGTCTAAATCAGTTCATATTATCACTAAATCTATTTCACATTGAAACTGCATCTCAATCGATCAAAACTTTCAAAAGTTATGGACGGTTTACATACTTACACACACGCACGCACACGCGGACACACACGCGGACACACACGCGGACATACACGCGGACACACGCGAACACACGCGGACACACACGCGGACACACGTGGACACACACGCGGTCACACAAGCGGACCCATTTTGGACTACGAAGTCATCCAGCTGCTCGCGGTGTACTGTCGGTCGAACCTTCTAAGGATCGAGCGACAGTATCGTATGGCATTAAAAATCGCTGCACGATTCCCCAGACGGCTGTCCGCAACACTGATATAGGATATTCTAGACTAGGATCCGTGGCATGTCCGCGCCCACGACCTAAACGAAGATATGCTAAGTAAGCTGTTTGATCTACAAGTTGAATCTCCGGGCGATGCGTACTTAAGTCATGGCCAATTCAACCCTTGCACAACACAACACTGGCACTGATCTACTTTTTAGACTTAAGGCAGCTGAGACATCTTCGTAATTAATAAATAAAATCGTATTGATTGTTTAAGGCACATCGTGTGGTGCTAGCTGCAAGTTGTGAGTATTTTGATGCAATGTTTAGTGTTGGTCTTGAGGAAAGCCAAAAGGGTCATGTTGTTTTACCTACAGTTCCACCAGGGATCCTACCTTTGATTGTCGATTTTATTTATACAGGTAAGCTAAATACTATCCAATTTAAATATTTCTAAATGTGGAATGGTACAGACAGTTCGTTTATGCATTAAACATTTATCATTTTTTTAATGATTTTTATATTAGTTTTATAGATTGAAAATGTTATTGACAATAATTGCCATTTTATTCTTAGTTTATGTGTAACTTTTTAATTATGTGTTTGTGATTTCAGGTGAAATCAATATTGACAAAGGGACAGTACAACATCTTTTGATTGCTGCTGATATGCTACAGCTTAGAGAGCTAGTCACTGGCTGTGGAGAATATCTAAAGAGGGAATTACATCCATCAAATGCCCTTGGTATTTTCAGGTATTATTTTTAATATTGTACAATATCAATCTACATTTTACGGAATAACCATTATAATCATTTAAAATAAAATTTATTAATGATAAAATTAATTAATTTATAGGAACATGATATACTATTCAAATGACAATAAATAAACAGTCTAAAAATTTTGTTTTAAATAATATAGATTCGCTGAGACACATAACTGCATGGATTTAGCTGGAGATGCATTAGCTCATGCTCAAGCTAATTGGAATATTGTTGCTAATGATGAAGAATTTTTAGAGCTACCACTTCAACAACTTGTAACTTTGCTCTCGTCAGAAGAACTTAAAGTTGATAATGAAGCCCAGGTAGGTATATTTACCAGTTTACTTTGACCTTCCTCAGTCCTTAGGAAATAATACTAAATTGAGGTTTTATTACGCTACTGAGGAAGTATAATAAGACTTCAACTTTAGGTATAGTACGAGTTGCCATGTGATGGTGGTGTAATAATATCCCACACACCATTATGTCTATGTGTGTGGTAAGAGGTGACTATAGAAAATGTTAGAAAAGTCTCAAAGCTACAAATAGATGATGTAAAATATCCGGAAATGTAACGGGTAGTTGCGGCAACGGTGCGAGTGGTCGGGTACTGCGGTCATCAATCCAAATTAAGGAAAATCCTTGACGGGAGAGGCAGAGAGAGAGAGAGAGACAGAGAAATTTACCTACTTAAATAAATGCTCATTAGCCTCCTTTCCTATAAAACAAACAATAGACTCCTATATTTTCTGAGATAAGTGGTAAAACTAAAAATTTTGAAGTTGGTTACAAGTATCAATAAATTATATATTTTTAATAATTTGTATTAAAATTTTACCCGACTGCTCAAAGACGTCTCTCTCGCAGGTCACTAGGTTTCGTAACTTCGTTTTATCTTTTTCTTCATTATCATCACAGTGTTTCACGAGCCTACTGCTGAACATAAGTCTCTCAAGAAATGCCACAAAAACGACTAATGAATTTAGTGTAAAATAAATTCCTTGTTTTGTAGGTTTTATATCCAGCGCTTCAATGGCTGGAACATGATCCCGCATGTCGCAGGCGTCATTGCTTTGAAGTTTTAAGCCATGTACGTCTGCCTTTGATATCGCCACAAGTTTTGGATGACGCACTTAAAACCGTACAGGATCCCTCCATAGCAGTTGCCTTGAAAACTGTTAGAGTTGATATGGTATGTGAATAAAATAAGTTCGCTTGGTTTATTGTTTGCTTAATTTGGACCATTAAGTAACATTTATAGCGCCGAAAATAGTATGCGTGACTTCTTCATATAGCATGAAATAGTCTACAAAGACATAAATTTGTACGCAATAAAAATTTTAAAGCTCCAAGTACATACAATAATTAGGTTTCGTTGATAAGTGTTTTTGCGTTTGATCCAAATCACGGTGGTGTTTCGTTCAAGTGCAATTTTGGTATTGCCAATTTCGTACAATTTCAACAAATAATACGTTAACATGTTTATCCTAGCTAAGGTCATTAATATAGAAAAGGAACAGTGATAAGACGACAGCTAGTTTTGAGGAATGCTCATTCGAACTGGACTGAAAGAAATTTCCGTTGTGAATTAGTTCTGTTACAAATTAATGAAATAACATCTAATGTTAAGCGCAATATTTTTTTACCAAAATGTTGTATCTGGTTTTAAATTAATTATGGTTAGCACAAGACTTGAATATATTGTAAAAAAATATCACCCAAACATCCTGTAAATTCTCTACATTACATTAAGTGACAAGTATTAGTTAGTATAATACTAATATTTTTGTATATACAGGGTTATTTTTCAAAGAATAGCCAATGGCGCAGCCACAGGCTGTCCCTCCGAATCCGGGTCGAAGAACTAGAAATGGTGGCGCTACTGACTAAATTTATATCCAGAATGTAGGGCCAAAAATGGTTCGGCGGTTGTCCCGATTCTAATACGGGTCGAAGTAACCAGAAAATGGTGACGCTGACGGTTCCTGGGTTCGAATCCGGAACGGGATGGTCACTAAAGGGTCAGGTGACTATGTTTCCCTTCGTATCCGGATCGAGGGAACCTGAAAATGGTATAGCTAAGGTCCCAGGTTGGGCCAAGATCTGTTACGAGATTTTATTATACGTGGACTGTCTGCGTGGTTCTCTATAACCCCTAAATCAAATAAACAGAGTACCCGTTTTCCGCGCAACCAGCCAAATTCTAAACTTAACTGATATACCATTGTTGCAGTTTTTGAAAACGAATAAATAAGGCGTCTACTTTTATTTAAAATTATCCCAAATTCAATGTGATTTATTGAGAACAACGTTTTTATCTACTGATCGACCCTTACGAATAATTACTTTCCTTTTCTTTAAAGTAAGCTTCTTTACAATAAGTTTAAAATAAGCTATTTACAAATTTTAAGTTGCTTACTTCGGTTTGTTACTGCCGGCTGTACTAGGCCGAGCTTTTATCACAGACGGCAGTTCCTTCCTTCATGTCACAAAGAATATAATATCACTAAATTTAGTTTATTTTCACTAAAGACAAAATACAATAATTATAACGACAACAAAAAGTTAGTAATGTGGCAGTGACGAATGACGAACGTGATAACTTATGTGTGTGTGCGCAGTAAAATCAGTTAAAAAAATACTTTTTGAATTTAAAAGATAAATGGGCAGAATGTTTGATATTTTTTTTAATAAATTTTTCCTCACCGCTTGCTGCCTATATTACTTATTTTGAACCTTCTCTGCAAATTTGTCCGGTTATTGCAAAATAACCCTGTATTCTGACGATATTAGCTGTCATTTGGGAGTTGGGAGATACGTAAAACAGCACAGACGAAAATGTAAGCGGTATATTATATTATATTATGTAAATTGTAGAAGACGGGTCGTGGTGCTTTGGTGTCGCTAGCGGCTGAACCTCGCGCCCGCTCACGTCGCGTGCTTCTGGTCGCGGGTGGCTCTTGCCACGACAACGCCGCGCACCCATCCCTTACAACTGATAATATACTGTCCACTGTCCTGAAGTTTGACTTGCATAAAAGGTTAGTCTAAAACGTATAAATATTTTAACTTGCACGTTTACCGCCAGAATTTCTATAAAATTGACTAGGGTACGTCATGCGCAAGGGTCCAGCCGGTGAAGATATTTAGAAATTCAACCGGTAATTCAAAACTCGGTCGCTGGAATCAATTAACTTTAAGAAAACTTGTTGCTGTAGCGAAGAGCAGGTAAGAACAATTTAGAAAGCTGGCATAGCTGAATTAATCGATTCTTCGTTCAAAAAAATCATACACAATAACATAATAAACTCTTACACCTGTAACTCTGAGAGGTAGGTATAGATCACGGACTTCCATTTGGTACGATCCTGACACACTTTTCTCGCTTCTTTCACATCATTCATCTCCATCAAGTTTATGATATTTTGATTTAATTACATATTTAAAGCAAAGAGTATTGTTTTTAATTTTATCACACAAATAGCTTGTATATTTTCTTTGGAAAGGTAGCTCTTTTTGCGCAAAAAGTACACATTATAATAAGAGATGGACCGAATATTCGTTTTATATTCGGTATTTGGCATATTCGGCAGCTTTACCGAATATTCGTATTCGGCCGAATATTCGGCTAAATCACTGACCATTCGTTTTCATAGTGTCGAATGTATTGAAATTTACGAATTGAGTAATGCGATGTTTTTACTAAGTATATTTTATTTATGGGTTATATCTACTTACTCTAGAGTGCCTCAAATGCACAAATTATGCATTTATGTTTTGAGGCACTGTAGATTTATTTCCGATTATGGCAAATGGAAACTTGATAAAATGTTTTTGGAATCAAACAAAGAAACATTACATTACATTAGTACATTTCACTTTGCTTTGGTCGTCAGTTTCTCAAAAATAAGTCCAAATAGTAAATCTTCTGCCGCTTATTTTTATTACATAATTATCAATTTTCATTAAGAATAAAACAACGAAATACTTTTTTCATCACAAGAATAGTCAAAATATAAGCATGTGCCGGCAATTTGCTCAGTATTAGATGATGCAATAACTGTCAGGAGTGGCGGGGAGCGAGAGGCAGGGTCCGGCGCTAATTCCGCGCGCTTTACGGTAACAGGTTTTGACATAAATTGGTTAGGTCTTCAGGTTATCCTGCCGAATAATGTTCGGCCGAATATTCGGTTCGGTAAAAATTTTACCGAACATTCGGCCGAATATTCGTATTCGGTGAAATCCATATTCGGCCCATCCCTAGTAGAGGCTTCAAATCGATGAATGAAACATTTACTACTAAATCAAAAAAATAAAGTAGCTTACCTGTGTGAATACCTATTCTTAGCTTAAGGGTTTCATTTGGTCTATGCGCTATTTTGTGACTCTTGACAGCGTTAAGCAGCTCGAGCGCCATGGACGCTATCTCACCCACATGTCGGTCGTTGTTTCGAATGGGCAGCCCAGACACCTGTCGATATCGCAACTACGTCACGGACTTACTAACTTAGTTGTTTTTTAAATATTTTAATACGATACTTTAAATAAACAAATTTGTAAGTAGTTCATATGAAAATATAATTAAACAAAATTAAACCGAATAAAAAGTAAAAGTCAACTTTATTTCAACTTAGAAGTAACTAAATCTATATTCACTAACCTAATAATTTAGTACACATTTACGCAACAAAATTAATTAATACCATAGGATTTATAGTACCAACCACCATATAGGCGTCGCCAATAGTCTCTACTTTGTACACATCGTAGCCTCTAATAATTCTATCGAACACTGTGTACAAATCATTTAAGAAGTTGACGACTTGCAGCGGCGTGCTCTCCGCGGACATGGCGGTGAAGCCGACGATGTCGCTGAAGTAAATGGTGACGGAGTCGAAAGACTCGGGCTCCACTCCTTCGCCCGTCGTGAGCCGCCTCGCCACAGACCTACAACAACGCACGCATTTCTCAACATGCTATAATTGTTACTGTTTCTCCACTATCAACAAACGCTATATTTGAAAGTGCTTCAAACAAAATCTACAGCAAAAAGGATTTTCGTAATGATGCATATTGATCAATGTACGTATATAAAAATATTCAAATTAATAAATACTAACAGCTAATATGATATAAATTATCATGCTTAATTCAACCACTACCACTAGTATGAAATTAAATTTAATATTTTGCAGCGGAAATTGCCTACCTACTTAACAGATTTTTCTAAATACAATTACTGCTAAAATTACGATATTCCTAAAATTTTATAAGAGTAAACCAATACCTTTTTACAACCATTACAAGTGTATTTATTAAACGCCTAAAATACACAACTATATTCGTTTTCAACTTTATTTTAGGTAGGCATAAATGCCAAACTTATTACGTAAATGTATATAGAAAACGGAATTATGTGTACATATAATAAATAATAAGCTATTAAACACATAATAAACTAATAATGCACGTGAAAAAAGCATGCTTCATCTACTCTTACAACCAAATCTTATCTAAGAGCAAAATTCAAAATTCAAACACCCCTAAACGATAATCCCCTACCAACCTTTTTGAGACAAACTAGAAAAACGCCAACACCGATCACAACGCGTTACGTAATATAATCATAAATCCCAAGCAAGCTCTACTTTTACTGGGTTAATGGGGAAAGTGAGCCATAAACATACATCGCTTGTCACAAAGCAATGTTGGTCCGGCACCTATAGCACAAGATAAACTGTATTAACTACAATCACCAGTAGGGAGTTAATTACCTCAAGACATTTTCACGACATTTCTATAATGGATTCAACCTCCACATCTGGAAAAGAACACAAGTACAACAAAGTGAATACAATTACATTTTTTTTCCTCTTTTTGGAACAAAAGTATGTACCCCTGCTTTACATCAAGTCCATGTCGATGGATCAGAAAGGCACTACATTTATTAAAACTATTCACCTGTCCATTAGCCACTAAAAGAGTTAATAAATAATATTTTAGATTTAAATCTGATTAAAATTAACATAATCAAAAAGATAAGATATTTTTGGATATAGTAGGGGTATATGTAGTAAAATTACTTAATATTTGCTGACAACTACACAGGTATGGGCATATTGCATACATCATACAGCCAGCTCTAAGTTTCCTAGAACTATTTCCCAGCAACAGGAATTAATAAATAAAACTAGCTGCTAGACTAAACACGAGATCTAAGGAGCCTAATAATTTTTTGCAAGAAAAAATGCATGTGGAGTTCATGACTGGACTGAATGTAAACCAGTGCGCACACCACAGCAATCAGCCAGGAGTGTGATGCAGCTTGTTGTATTTGCGTCTTCCGTAACTGTGCTCACATTTACATTTAATTACAACATTGATTACATACCTTATATTAGTAACAATAACATTACATTACCACTTTTATAACTAAGAAACAATTACGTAAAGGAGTACTCTATTTACTTTCTCATGCATATATATCCATAGGTGACGCTAGCCACATCCATCCCATAGGCCTTTGACTATATTTGATATACATATAATTGATTAATTTCTAAACTAAATACAGTTAATACATTAAAAGAAAATTTTATGAAATGTTCCATTTAAAACTGTGTGGTAAAATGATATATTGACTGATGTTTCTTAACTGATTAGACAAATGTAAGGAAACAAGTCTAAAGAACACAACTTACTAATTAACATATGGATGGGCCATGCAGTAACTAAATTTGTTGTCTCCATTCTTGGTAACAAGCAATGTTGAGTACTTATAATTTAAACAATTATCTTTATTAGAACTTTAAAATAAAGGAGTGTTTGTTAGATGACAATAGGACTTTGAATCGTGCGCGTGGTTCCCATCTTTTATCCACCCTACTCTATATCATAACCATGTTAAGCTATACTAAATGGAACATGTACTCACTTTGGTAGCATTCTATGTAATAAATCTTCGGTTTTTTGCTTTTCTTCTATTAATAGCCTCGTCCTCTCGTTGACTAGTTCTTCTAAATTATTAGCATACTTCTCCATCATGTCCATCATTTGGTCCATAATATTCCTTGACCTTCATACAAACATTATAAATAATTAGTAATTTTAATACAATAATATAGTAAAGATTACCGCTAACACAAGACAAGTCTTATCGGTCAGCCATGGCAGAGGCCTATTTCACCTGAGGATGCCTCGTTAAGAAGCGAAACACATGTCGCGTTATTGAAAAAAAATTAAAATGAAAGTTATTGACTATGGCGTGCCTTTTTTAGTATAGTTGTGTTAATAGTAGTGGTGTTAATAGTGTGGATTAGTAATGACGGCGATAGTGCATGCAATTGAGGAAGGACAGGTGATTCAAACTAGATACCTAACACATAATTATATGTTATTTCGGGGATCTTAGCCAATCAATTTTTTATATCTTTAATATGATAGATTTACTTATTATTTTATTCACAGTAATATTATTTTGCTCTACTATATTAAGTATACTAATAAGATAGTTCTATAAAAAAGCACACATAATATCTTAAATAGGTAAATGAAAGAGTGGTAAACCATTCGAAACACATTTAAATAAACCGATCGTAGTGAAATAAAGAATATCTATACAGGCTGTTAGTGTAAACACCGTTATCCTTGAAACCAATGGTTTGGTTTCACTTATACAACGTAAATTCAATTAAAAATAACAACATTTTTTTTTAAATCTCAATTTTTCCTTATTTCCACAATTTTTGCCTGTCCTAAGCCAGGATGAAAGTATGAAGAAAAAGTTACATCACAGGTTATGTGTACCTATTGTGTTTTTATTAAAATGTAGTGCAGGTAGCTAGCGCGGGCGGTGATCTTAACAGTGATTACGTCACTCGGGCGCATAGGGTATCCATGAATTTAGAGATGGTGTCGGACAGAAACTTTTTAAATTTTATGAAAGAAAATAGTGGTTTTTTTTTAATTTCTTGAATTTACGTTCTATAAGTGAAACCAAACCACTGGTTTCAAGGATAATGGTGTTTACACTAAAACCCTGTAGATGACAACAATCTTGTAATCCTGAATAATGGTCAGATGACTACAGTAGGATCTCACAGATGGAGGCAGAATACATTAGATTCGACACTTGTTTCATCTTCACTGGCTCTGTCTTGTGAGTGGCAAGTATGTTATGATGATTCTCTAGGCAGCTATCATTTTCCTGTAAAAACAAAAATTACGGTCAATAATCAAAATTTTGAAGAAACATCTGTATCAAATACCACAAATCTAAAATTGGTAGATTGGTCAAAATATCCAAAATTAACAGATAATTTAATTAAAAATTATAGTTTTGGTTATAGTAACCCTTTACAATGTTATACAGATTTAATAGAACAAGCCATGCATTAATCCACACCATCCAATCAGTCTTATAATCGAAATGTTAACATCAACTTGCAATCAAGAGATTGCAAGTTGATGTTAATGTTGATTTTTTTATTTCTTTAAGAAAAAGAAAGAAAAAAAATTATCTACCTTGGTGGAATTCAAAATGCAGAGGCAATATTAAATTGTAAAAATGCATATTCAGTATTTAAGAATGATCCCACAGAACGAAATTACATTATTTTTAAAAGACTACAAGCTATTAAAAAAATTACTTTGAAAACTGAAAGACAGCTCAGCTGGAAAACACTATGTGAAACTTAATAGATCTACTCCATTGACTAGAGTATGGAATTACATTAAAAAGTTTAACAAAACTTTTGTTCATAATAACACATCAGTCATAGATTCTAATTGGGCTAATGAATTTTTGAAAAGAAACAGATGAATCACCTCTAACTCCTCACTCCTCAAATGATAATCATTGTGATTATCTTACCAAACCTTTTACCTTGACCGAATTCAATTCAGCTGTTAACTCTAGAAAGGACACTATTTGTGGTTTAGATTCTGTCCCATATAAAGCTTTAAAAAATATGAATACTGCGTGTAGAGAACTAGTTTTGAAAATATATAATATGGTTTCATTCAATTATTACTAAAGATTGGAAAGAGGATTGTTTGATACCCATTTTAAAGCCTGGAAAAAAACCTCACATTGCAGAATCTTACAGACCTATAGCACTTACATCTTGTATGGGAAAAATATTTGAGCAACTTCTAGATTAGAATTTTATCTAGAAAGAAATTGTCTTTTACTTCTGAAAGTATTGGATTTCTTCGTTAAGACATCTTTAAAGCTATGGAAAATAATGAAGTATTAATTAGTATATTCCTTGACATTGTTGGTGCATTTAATAACGTTAATCTTCAGGTACTCGCCGCAGAGTTGAGGTGTTAAAATAAATAAAAAATAAATATACAAAGTAAGAATTTAAGACTAATCCCTTATTATCGGCTCTTTGAATTACCGGCTCCATGAGAACAACTATTGTTTCTTTATAGGCCAAAGACTACAATTACAATATTATATACGAAAATAGTCAGGCAGCTCTCACTTTTTTTGATTAACGACAAAGAGCGCCATCTAGTTATTAGATACCCAAAACTAATACGAATATATATTTATACTATATTTATATTCACTTAGTGGAGCTTAAAATTGGTAATTATTACATTGGCGAAATTAATGCCGAAACTATTAGAAAAGTTGTATGTGTCAGTATCAAAGCAATAAATACTGGTTGTACGCATTGGACATTAATTTCGCAAAAGTAACAAATTCCCAGTTTTAGCTGCATAGATGAATTATTATGTTTGTTAAAGATTTAATCTTGCAAACTTTTTTATATCATAAATTATAAATAATAC
>DWHP01001673.1:0-15637 GCA_018247895.1 Parnassius honrathi | reverse complement strand
AGTCGGTAAGACCGAACACTACTTCGAAAGGCGTAAGACCTGTTGTTGAGTGTATCGTTTGGTTGTACAACATAATGGCATAATTATGTCATTACAGATGCTGCATCTGTAATTTTTCGTTCATATTTCGCAAAGCGATATCTTTCTAACAGGGTGTAGTGGAAACGTTCGACATGTGCCATGGAATTTGGATTGTAAGGAGTAGGTAAGTAAGCATGTGGTCTATGCTACTGAAGTCTTTTTGTTTGGGAGGTTGTAAATTATCGAGTCTGCCTTCGAGACGATTCGTAATGACTCTCGAAAACAGCGTGTAAACTCGACTCAAAGATAAATCGGTCTGTATTTCTACAAGAAAGCGTTATCGCATTTCTTGAAGAACAAGACCGTCGCATTTTTACTCACCAACTCCGAAGTAGCGCCACCATAGAAGATGGGATTGAAGAGCTTCTGAAGGACTTCACGTACCGGTTTTTCACCCGCTTCCAGAAACTACACTGTAATTTTATCCGCGCCTAGGGCCTAGCCGCTTTTAAGATGCTGGAGAGTCATACCAATCTCGCTTAGACTGACGTTCGGGATATCATCGTAATATTGTCGGATAAGACTTGCTCTTGGATCGTTACTGACACTTGCGTGTGGCTCCAAAGATGATGTGTTCGGCTGTCCCAAGCCTCTAATCCCATTTAAAACCTCAGGTGTCCCCGAAACGGTGCTGCTACACTCAGTCTTCAGCTTTGATATTTTGCTCTTTCTGGCAAACAGATCTCTGGCAAATACTTTAAAGTCCTGGTTCTGATTGATCGCCTCCTCGAATACAAGCAGTATTTAAGCTGCGTGAATCCCGCCACATGCATTTGAAGATCAGTGTGTTCAGTTGCCCGTATGCTGTCAAATCTATTGAAGACTGCAGTTTCATTTCCCGTATAACAGCCACGAGATTAAGCGAATGATCGGAGAGTTTTTGTGTTCTTCAGCGGTGGGTCTTGCAAAACTTAGGTTCGACCGCATAGATAGTTTCCACGAGCTTATTGTTCACAGCCTCCATCGCATTACAGGCACCGAAAACGGTTTTGTAACTTGAACTGAAAGGTTTCAAGACTTTGATTTAGAGCACCATAGGGACGGAGCGTTAACTTTATTAGACGAGACCTCTTCGACTTAACGTAAAGGTTCAATGTGCCTCTAATCATTGATCGTAACCACTGAGGCGTCACTGTTCAGTTGGCGTCTGGTGATCGTAATGCCAATCTCATACTTTGTCTAACGATCGAGTCTAAACCAGGGTTACTTTCTGTGGCGTCGCTTCTGGAAGAAGGAGTTTATCATAAATAGCCCCCCTTTCTTCATGAAGTCATCCCGCTACTGGCCTCTTGGGTTCCGTCGCTCTATCCCAAATTTTTCCACCTTTATCTACTATGGTAAGTTTTTTTAAAAATTTACGCAACTAATCAAATCAGGGTATTTTTGAAACGCTCCCGTAAACGAAGACAGACGATAGTATTAGGGAAGCTTTTGATGATGTGACGAAAATATAACCGATCCCGGTGAAAAAAAAAACATTTTTGCAACGTTTAAAAAGCTTTATTCACGCTCCATCATGTTATTACAGCTAAATGAAACGATAATTTCATAGAAAAATCATGAAAATACTTAAACATAATACCAGTAGTGGAACTTCAAATACCTAACATCAGCTTATAGGGGTCACTGTACGTGCGACGCCTAATACGCGAGGTTCATGAGTAATTTATCTACTCAAGTGCGCGCGACGTTCAGCCCGCGATCGTACCAATACCTAATAATTTACAACATTTATCTAACCCTTTTGTCCCCATAAAAATCCCATGCAGTCGCATGTGTCCGGCATATCCCGAGCGGTCACATGCGATGGCACCCACCCGCAGCATTTTATTTTATTTTCCTATGTCCAACCCTGCATGTAAGGCAATGTAAATACAATTTTATGTGCATTTAAAGTATTGAGGTAATCAATATATTTAAATAATTTTCATTGCTTCTTCTCCCAACAAGAATTATTAATGTGATGTTAGGACAAAACTTACTAGTTAAAACTATATTCATTATACGGCTAAACGATGCTCCAGGCGTACAGTGATTACTACACAGTTGTCCTTTTAAATTGTGATTTAACACATGTCCAAAGTTTCGCCTATTTTATCCCAATACATATAATAACTTTCTGTTTTTTTTTTAATGTTTAAATAACTTTTTAAGTTTATTTGTTATGGCACCGTCATAGAGTGTTGGTGAAAATAAGGAGTCATTACTATTCACACATATTGTCTCCGATGAACATGGTACGGAGCGCTGTTTCTCACTCCGATGTTTTATTAAGGAGTCAAAGCACTCCTCATTGTATTTACGTTACTTTACCAGATCATTCATGGCAAATATAAGTTCTTTTATGATATCCTGAGCCGATGCATGTTTATTTGACATAATTTGTAGGGAGTTTTAATGCGACAAAACTTCTGAATAGAGACATTCTATTTCTGTCTCATAAAAGTTTTTCATATTTTCCACGTCAATCGAATATAATTTAAGTTTATTAATTAATTTACGCCTTTCCTTACGTACATTTCTAAAACTTTTTATATTAATTTTAGTTTTAATTAACCTTTGCCCTTTCCTAACATTATTTATTAATTTTTACGTGTTTCTTTAATTTTCGTTCTTAAAGGCTTATTAATCGTCAGCTGTGTTGTTTATACAATCTTAGATGTAAAATACAATTCATTTCTTTTCAAGAAATAGTATGCAGGTATTTTTTGAATTTGTTGACCATCGTATTGATTTAACATTTTAATCACCTATTTCTATCCAAGCTGATTTGTTTTTATTATTGTAGTATAGCGACTAAATTCATTGTCTATGTAATAACAAAATAAAGCACTTATTGCGTTGTACGAATTATCACAAAGAACTATTTTGGACGTTGGTACAGATTTTATGAAGACAGTTTGTTTTGTAATTTATTTATTTTAACGACAGAAATATGTAACTCAAAAACTGTTATATTTTGACAGTAATTAAAAATGACTTTCTTATGGGTATTTTGTTCTTTCTGGAATTTGTTACAAAAATTTAAAATATTAAACCAACGTCCATGTTGTTTATCGATAAATTCTTGTAAATTAGAAGATTTAGTGGCATTCCCAACTTTGAGAGGCAAAATGTTATTAACTTCTTCAGACGCGATTGTATATTTACAGGAATTACAATGATCAGTGTTTAATAGTTCGTATTGCAATAACTTACTAATATCGTATTTACTAAATTAAGTAGAAAGTATTGCGAAAGGATTTGTTCATATATCTTCTCTTTTATCATAGTAGATTTTAATATTGTTTCATTAATCATATACATGTCGAATAATTTTCTCAATTCTGTGCTGAGGCAGTAATTTTATTTTCACTTTATAATGTACTTGTATTTTTCTACTATGCACTACTATAAAAATGCACCGGAATATAGAACTGAAACAGCTAGAATTACCATCGCAATTTTCTATCCCATGGAATTTGTAGAAATCAATACATGACTTTTTTTATTATATTTTGTTGTTTACTGCGATGGAAATATTTTTCAACCACCCAAAATATATCCCATAATTTAGACCAACGTCTTTTTGTAATTAAAGGACTGGAAGGTCAGTTCTATGAGATTTTCTTAACAGATTATACAGGTGGTGGCGCTCACGGGGGGTTTACGGCCAGTGTGCATATTTGCCTAAACTGTGTGATGTACATTCACTGTGGCTGGATTCGTTCGTATTCTGTACGGAGTTTACACGCATTGACATGCGCGACTTCGGTCAATGTTTGTGCTTATGCACTAGCAAGTGGCCAAGCTTTTTTTACTGGTTCGCCAGTTATTTTGCTGTGGACTACGGTCGAGTTCTCGAATTAGCGTTTCCTTCGGGGGGAGTGCATCAAAATGGTTGGCGCTGACCGCGCACGGCGTGTGCGGGGCCGTGTGCCTCCCCTACATTTTTTGAATAAATGTAAGAGAGCGAAGTCCTTGTATTGGATATTTTGTGTAAATATATTGTGAGCCTTTTCCAAGCAGGAAGGGATAAATGATAATAAATTAATAATGTAAACCTGATACAAGTGGAATAGGGACGTTTTATATTCTTAACCTTTCTCGAGCCCTGTCATGGCTAATATCAAATAACATCATCTACATCCGAACAGGATGAAATAGAATATCGTATTTTTTTTAAAAAGATCACAAATAATTCTTAGTGTATGTAATTAATTCCTTACTTTTATCAATGGTTCGAAAAACCTCTGTCTTGGGAAGAGACAGCAAGAAAGTACTTGTATATTTTCTGGGACTTGTAATAGCGTATATACATTGCCCCATGAATGAAAAACTGACTCACCATCACAAGCTTGTGTTTGCTCCTGGAGTTTATGGAGTGAATCACACATCTACGCAAATTGGCACATTTACTTTGGGATGCGATTTTTTTTATTGGAGAGGGGCGAACGAACATACGGTACACCTGATGTTAAGTGACTACCGCCACCCATGAACAACTGCAACATCAGGGGAATTCCATGTGCGTTGCCAGCCTTTTAGAGAGGAGAAGGCTCTTTTCTCGAAGCTTCCTAGGTCGTATCGGTCAGGAAAAATCGCCGGTGGTAGATAAACTATTCCACAAAGAGGTCGTACGCGGAAGAAAACTCCTAGTGAAACGTGGACTCCTAGTGGAAGTGGTGGACCGCCAAGCATCCAGATGGTGTGGATGTTATCGAAAGGATTGTCGCGTAGTGCGTTCATGAAATTTGGCCGCTGAAATTAATCCGAACAATTCTTCAGAGCACTCCCCGTAGTAGATGCGAAAGAAAACGCAAAGATATGCAACATCTCTTCGCAGCGCCAGTGAATCAAGCCGATCGGAAAGCACCTGGTCGTCGAAGATTCGAGCCGCTCTGCGCTGGATGCGGTCAAGTGGAAGGAGCTGGTACTGGGGAACCCTAGCCCAGAGATGGAAACAGTATTCCATGTGCGGCTGAACCTGTGCCTTGTAAAGTTGCAGGCGGTGTACCGGCATGAAATACGGTCCCGCTCTGCCAAGCACGCCAAGCATTTTAGAGAGAGGTGAATTTGGTCTACTCTTCCAAGTGACCGCGAAATTGCACGTCACTCGATTTGTCAACGCCGAGGATTACGATACATGCTGCGGCAACAAGGGGAGTGCCTTCAAACTGAGGATAGATACGACAAACGGGTTCTTTTTAGCGATCAACGCGCAAACTTTTGTCTGCTGAGGGTTAAACTGGATTAGATTTAGTCGCCCCCAATCCGAGACTTTGTTCAGTAAAGACTCGACTTCAGACACAAGTTTGTCCCGGTACTCGGAGACGTTTTCCCGAGAAATATTGGCACGGTCGGTGTGCAGAGCATCACCAGTGCTGTCATCTGCATAGCAATGAATGTTGCTGGTTTGCAACATATCATTGATATGCAGAAGAAACAGTGTTGGTGATAGCACGCAGCCTTGTGGAACGCCAGCATTAATTGGCTTGTAATCGGAGCTTGCACCGTCTTCAACGACCTTGATGCTCCGATCTGCAGGAAAGCTGTTGATACAATTGCACAATTTCGTGGGAAGTCCATGGGACGGGAGCTTCGAAAGAAGAGCTTTGTGCCAAACCCGATCGAACGCCTGCGCAATGTCTAAACTTTACTGCCTTCGCTCATCGATGAGTCAGGTAGACCAAAAGATCACCAGCGGATCGAACCCGACGAAAACTATACTGGCAGTCGCTAATCAGCTGGTGATGCTCAATGTACTACTTGAGCTGGGAGTTTATAACGGATTCCATTATTTTGGAGAACAAGGAGTCTGTAGTTCGACGGATCTAAGTAGTCGTATTTTTTCAGGGATCGGGTGGACGAAAGCCACCTTTCATGATTTTGGAACTACGCCTAGGGAATAGGAGTACCGGAAAAGACGTGTTAGAATCGGTGCCAACTTCAGGGCACATGTCCTCAATACAATTGGTGGGATTCCGTCAGACCCACTCGACTTGTGGATGTTCAGGGAGAGGAGTGTTTTGCAAACTGAGCGCTGTGTGAGCTGCACTTCCGGCATGGAGCACTCACACCGCGGGATAGTCGGCGGCGTGCTCCCCCCGTCATCGGGAGTCGAGTTGGACGCAAGGAAAGAGCCTAGCAGTTTGGTTTTCTCTTTTGCGGCATGGGCCAGTGAGTTATCCTCCCTGTGCAGAGATGGATGAGATGGCTGACAGAAATTCTCTTAAACAGCCTTGGCGAGAGATCAGATTGCACGGGTTCCAGAAGGAAAGCGAGCTGGTTTGCTGCCTATGTGCTTTGACTTTGCCTTGGCAATGACTCTTTTGAAGGACCTTTAGGCTGAATTATACTTCTTTTTTAGAGCGCTGGTGTTTACATCTCGGGACGTCGATGCGTCAGCCCAGGCCCGGTAGCAATCCCGTTTATAACATGATGCTATTTTACAAGAGCGACTAAGCCATGGCTGAGATCTGCCTCCGATGGGAACCACAGAGGAAGGAATAAAAAGTTACATACCATAAAGTATCACATCAGTGACAGAATAAGAAACAAACCTGCCCCCAAGCGTAGAATGCAAAGAAAGACCGCATCTTATCCCGATCGGCTAATCTATAGTGCCAAACACGGCAGGAGCCTGCAGAATGTAACTGCGATTTCAGCGTGAGTGGGATCACACTCCGGACAAGACAATGATCTGAGGAGCCAAGGAGGGCATCGCCGAAGATCTGATATCTGTCCCGATGAGAGGTCCAGTTGTGTCAGACCATATGCTAAGGCAAAATCATGAACAGATCTCCTCGCAAGATCGGTTAAACGTGAACCAAGCTATTCGGCGTGGTGGGCGTTAAAATCACCGGGGATCACGGTCTCTGCGGAGGGGCTCTGCTGTAGCAACGAATCTGTAGCCATTTGGACGTGGTCGAAGAGTCGGTCTGTTTCGGCATTACCACTATGGGACCTATAGAGGCACCCGTAGACGCGTTGCTGTCTATGCGTAGCCAAGGGTTGGACACGTTCAAACCTTCAAAATTGCCAAGGCGTCGAGAACAAATGTCCTCTTCGAAGTATACGCGAACTCCGGCCCGAGGTATATAGGAGTGTTCCAGTTTATATTCCGGGCAGGAACGATACGAAGCATCGGAGAGGACACCTGCGTTTCGGTCTGAAAGAGCTTCGCCGTCTCAAGATGGTAATGGACGGCGTTTAGGTTTGAGTGAAGTCCCCTGATATAGCAGAAATTCACGGACCGTGTGGCACGGGACGCCTTGGTCTTGTTGCTCAGCATGCTTGGAGCATTTATTGTCTTGAGCAGAATTTTGCCCTCCCCAGAATACGCGGAGCAGCCTGAGCACCCACGCTCAGGAGTCGAGTAGCTTGGTCGTGGATGCTCAGGATTCTCCAAGGGTACTGGTACCCTCCTGGGGCAGTTTTATATTTAATTCCGCTACCATGTTGATGGGCCCCCCCCCCCATACCCATATCATCTCGTCGGAAGAACCTACAGAGGGAAACTTGAACAGAAAATGGATCATGATAACTTACAATAACAAAAATTCCCGGTTGCCAGGAGCGACAATTATGCCAAAAATCCTCCCTTAACAGTATGTTTGCACTGAGAAACATCCAACACGTAATGTTTTGAAATAAATCGCAAAAAATAAATCCCACCACATGTTTTGTTGATGGTGGCGTTCACGTTCACTGAAACTGTGTAAAATTTTCAACAGATGTGCAAACTTATCTTTCAACATGACAATATTTCTACAAATTTGTTTTCAGACATTTTATTTCTGTAGTTATAAAGATATAATATAGTTAAATATGTAATGTACAATAAACTGTCAAACATATTTCACTAAAACATGTTCTTTGACTATGCAAACGCTTTTTGATACATTAACAGAAAACAGTGTTTAAAACATGTTTTTTTGTGAAAATCGCGTCAGTGCACACTCAATGTAAGAACTACATTTCCAACAACAACAACAACAACAACAACAACAACAACAACTACTACAACAACTAAATACTATATTTAGCAGTGGATTTATGATAGGTTGTAATAAATTAATAAAGAGTACATCTTCAGTGAACTCTTAAGATAAGGATTTGTTGTCTCTATCTATATCTTTTTCCATTGTTTACTAAAAATGAGGGAGAGATGAATCAACAAAAATTGAATAACATTTTTGTTTACCTTAAAGTAAACTATTTCTGAAGCCGAGCAATACAGAAAGCTAAGGCAATTACCGTAACTGCGAGATCAAGTAAATGTAACTGGGTAAGTATTGTTTTCATTGGCGAAACATTTTTAAGTAGTTAAAAAAACAGATAAATGCGAATGTGACTTGCCCACGGAGGGCTGTATAAACTTAATTATTTACGTAGATAGTATATCCATACATATACATAATGTACTATTTTTATATAAAAGTTAAAGTAAAAGTAAAGTAACAGCCTATATACGTCCTACTGCTGAGCACAGGCCTTCCATGATTTCTGAGAGGGTTTTAGGGCAAGGAAGTGTCCGCCGCGCTGCCCCAATGCGTGTTGGCGAACTTCACATTTCTTCGGAAATATTTTTTTCTCATTTCTCAGACATGCAGGTTTTCTCACGATGTTTTCCTTCACCACCGAGCACATGGTAAATCAGCACTTAAAATTGCATTTAACAATTTCGTTGGTGCCGGCGGGGATCGAACCCGGGTTACTCGCATTCTCTTATATTTACAGCGAGCGTTAACCATCTGAGCTACCACGGCTCTAAACTACAATAAATGTAAATAAAAAACAAATGTGAAAATTGTTATTTTTTAAGATTATACGTTTGTAACAACTCGTGTTCGCCATATTAATTTTTCATGTTGACGAATATTTATTTTATTTTAAAAATCCTATGGTACATAAATTAAATACATACGAAATATGTTTTAATTTATGTAAATAGGCTAAAATATTACCCTTGTTTTGGATTTTGTCATAGTTGGATAAAAATAAATCATAAAATTCAATGTTAATTGTAACAAAAAGCCAAGCAATTCTGTACTTATGTGCTAATCACAATTACGTACCATGTCAAAAAGCAAGAAACAAGCAAAATTTATAATTCGTTGAGATATTGCTCAACAATGTGAATTGAGAATGTTACTGTGATATAAGATTAATTTAACGTCACTCGAGGGCCCGTCACAATATTCCGTACGTACAAAATTATATATTGTTTATTATATACGTGAGAGCGGTGTAAATGAAGAGCTCTAACACGTTAACTTACACCTACTGATACATTTCGTGTTCTTCCTTTTTTCATTATTTTTTTGTTACCAGCCTCGATCTTGAAACCAATGCTAATACCACAGCCCGTGTCGCAGTCTGTGTCTACTCACTGGATATTTTACATTTGACATGTACGAAACAGCTTTATCGCGATTTAAGACACTACATTATGAGGGTTTTCTGACCTTTTTCACAGCCGCCTCTTACGACTACGACCCCCACGCATCGAAATGAGCTGATTTTATGCGCTGCCAGCGTACTGCAATTTATTTCATACATACATCCGTCCATCGATTACGTCAAGTGCCCGACCATTTCATGAAACGCAACCATTTCATATCATTTAATTGTCGTGTCATAAATACGAAAGATCCTATCTTGTACAATGGGTTCACAACAATGGGTTAGCAGCTGCCGCGTACATTTTTATGTTATATAACTAAGCACAAAGTGATATGGACTCAAAAATGCGCAAGCAGCGTCCTTAGCAATGGATAATGTACGAGTAGTTATATCATGAAGTCACCATCATACATTTTACGAGTATTCATATGCTAATTTTCAATCAAATCAAAATAAATAAGCGAAAATCCGCTCGAGACTAAACCTGCTCGGGGCAAGCGGAGCAATAAGACGAAGCCGCCCCCTGCCACGCTATCCGTGAATTTTTGTAGAATCAGGGGACTTCATTCAAACAGTAACGCCGTCTACTATCATCTGCTACCATCTGGAAACGGCAAAGCCGGCCTTGCTCTTTCTAACCGAGACACAGGTGTCCTCTCCGGCTGATATTTCGTATCTCTCCTACCTGAGGTACAAACTAGAACACTTTATATGTGCCCGGGGCTGGAGTTCTGTTTTCAGTCTTGCAGGTAGAGACCTGTCCTTCTTATGGCTGCGCGTTGTCTGTAGGTTGTCGCCATGTTTGGCAACCTAGGTCAGCCGATTGAGACGGGATGCGATCCTTGTTTGCATCCTACTCTTGCTTCTCGCCGAATGATCCCAGCGTTGCTTATTCTGTCGCTGACGTGGTGCTACATGGAATAGAACTTTTTATTCCACCATCTGTGGTACCTATCGGAGGCGGAACCCAGTCATGGTTTGGTTGCTTCTGCAAAATTGAATTTCGCTATATACAGGAGTGCTACCAGGTATGGGCTCACACATCGACGTCTCGGTAAACAAATACCAGCGCTCTAAAAAAGAAGTATAAGAAAAAAGTCATTGCCAAAGCAAAGTCAGAGCAGAGAGGCAAAGTCATCAGTAGAATTAGCGAGAAACTGGTTCGACTTCCTTCGGGAACACGTGCATTCTGGTCTCTCGCCGAGGTTGTCCAAGACAACTCACGACTCACTGGCCCATGCCGCAAAGGTCAAAGGCGAAGATCTCTCTTTGCATCCAATTCGACTCTTGATGACGGGGGAACACACCGCTGATCATCCCGCGGTATGAGTTCTCCATGCAGGATGGGCTGTTTACCCAGCGCTCGGTGCGCAGAGCACTCCTCTCCCTGGACGTCAACAAGTCGAGTGGGCCTGATGGCGTACCTCTTATTATGGTGAAGACGTGTGCTCTGGAGTTGGCACCGGTTTTAACGCGTCTTTTCCGGTACTTCTACTCCCTAGGGGCCGTCCATTAATCACGTGAGATTCGAAAGGGGGGAGAGAGTATGGAAAAAGTGACGAAATATCACAAGGGGGGGGGGGTAGTAAGATTATCACGTGTATTTATTTTTTCGTCAAACGCGCGATTTATAAACCGAAAAGGGGCGTGTAGCGTGACCTTGACTCGCCTGTACAAGTAAATTCATGTCACAAGCATGAACCTAATCTGAGCAATAATAATCTAGAGATGAACAATGTGTGTCCTTCACGCATCGTTACGCGACGCGAGAGATCTCTATGTAGTGCGCAAAATGATGACGCCGAGTGGCTTGATTAAATCGACGCTTATCTTCTATAAAGCACAGTGTCAACAACTGACCTGCAAGATGTTTATCCAGTTGTTAGTGTTGAAGAAAGTCTTGCTAATCCGTGGTCTGAGGACAATGTACAATAAATATGTTCATCTAGTGTATATGTTTCGCATTATTACACCGTTTAATATTATTTTTATGCGAGTCAAAAACAACCTGCAACCTTTGTCTAGACGTTTTATCATTGTCCTTAATTTCAGAATAAAACTAGATTTTACTTTATATATGTATTTAAACAAAATATTCTAAAAAAAATTAGATTCTTTGTAGGTACTAAAAAATACACGTTATTATGGGTGGGGGAGGGTAGTCTTAAACTTAACCGAGTATCACCGGGAGGAAGGGGGGTTAAAAAATGTTAAAACATCTGACATCACGTGATTAATGGACGGCCCCCTAGGCGTAGTCCCGAAATCTTGGCAGACAGCTTCACCGAGCACCCGATCCCTAATAAAGTTGACCGCTCAGATCCGTCTAACTACAGGCCTATAGCTATCACCTCCTTATTCTCCAAAATGATGGAATCCATCTTAAACTGCCAGCTCATGAGATACCTTGAGGATCACCAGCTGATTAGTGACCGCCAGTACGGTTACGGTCGGAGTCGCTCTGCCGGTGATCTGGGTTACCTAACTCATAGATAAGCGGAGGCAGTAGAGTCCAAGGGGGAGGCGTTAGCCGTTAGTTTGGACATAGTGAAGGCCTTTGATCGGGTTTGGCACAAAGCGCTTTTTACGATGTTTCTTTCTTATGAGCTTCCCGAAAAATTGTGCAATTTGATCACCAGTTGTCTTGCAGATCGGAGCATCAAGGTCGGAGTAGACGGAGTAGATTAACGCTGGTGTTCCACAAGGCTGCGTGCTATCACCAACGCAGTTTCTTCTGCATATCAATTATATGTTGCAAACCGGTAACATTCATTGCTATGCGGACGACAACACTAGTAATGCTTTATGCACCGGCCGTGCCAATATTTCTCGGAAGAACGTCCCCGAGTACCGGGACAAACTTGTGTCTGAAGTCGAGACTTTGTATAACAAGGTCTTGGACTAGGGGCGACTAAATCTAGTCCAGTTCAGTCTCGAAAAGATAAAAGTTTGCGCGTTTACCGCTAAAAAGAACCTCTTCGTCGTATCTTCTCAGTTTCAAAGCACACTCTTTGTTGCCTTAGCCAGTATCGTAATATTCGGTGTCGATACATCGTGTGACGTGCAGTTTCGTGGTTACTTGGAAGATTAGGCCAAATTGAAAAAAGCTTAGCGTGCTCAGCAGAGCGGAACGGTATTTCATATCGGCACACCGCCTGCAACTTTACAAGGCGCAGGTTCAGCCGCACATAAAATACTGTTTCCATCTATGGATTGGGGCTCCTCAATGCCAGCTCCTTCTATTCATCCAGCGCAGAGCTGTTCGAATCGTCGGCGACGGAGCTCTTTCTGATCGGCATGACTCTTTGGCACTGCGAAGAGATGTTGCATCTCTTTGCGTATTTTATCGCATTTACTACGAGGAGTGCTCTGTGGAATTGTTCGGACTAATTCTAGTCGCACAATTCCATCATTGCAAATCGCGACAAAACCTGCAATTCCCCTGGTGTTGCAGTTGTTCATGGGCGGCGGTAATCACTTACCATCATGTGAGCCGCATGCTCGTTTGCCCCCTCTCCTATAAAAACGACGTGCATAATATGTGATATTTCAGGCTAAACAAAACTATTTTTTGCCTCAAAATATAATTTAAAGGAATTTACTACTAGAAATTAAGAAATACAACTTAACAACTAAATAGTTGTATGTCGGATTCGTGTAAAATGACATAAAATAGTTTTGATCAAATCGTGATACTATTTTATATTTTACATAAATAAATTAGTACTATTTTGTACCAGTTTAAATTTATATTAATAAAAAAATATTTTGTGAGAGTTACTTTTGAACTAATCAATAAGAAATGCCTAAGAAAACGAATGATAAATGATTAGAGTTTATAGACATTAAATTCTGCACCCGCACGCATAAGACATAAGGGTGTTTGTGGGGGCTTAAGATATTTGTTAAAGGCCCCTAGGAGATCGCTCGCCGGCCATAATTTCTTAACGAGCATTCCGACTTGCCTCGGGGCAAAGCGGAGAGCAAGACCTAAGCTAATTGCTTAATTAACACCTCAAATCCAAGATTGCCTTACGTTGGTTATGATTACTTAGATTTCTAACGCATTTGGGAGTAATATTTATGTTTTCCAATGCAACAGTTCGTGCAACAGTTGCAACAATCCCAAAATTTAATTATGAAGGCGATAAATTAGCTGGCAAATGTTATATTTTGTTTGGTCGATAGATGATTATGATTGTTCATTTTCTCCTCAAAATGCTTTTAAATTTATGTGGATAATAAGCCATGATAACTTGATTTTCATAAGTACTTGTATTGCGTTTTACGTTTATTAATTTCTGATTTCGATTCGTTTCGTTATTTTTTTTAAACATTTCAAAACATGGCATGGTAACCGGTCTTGTATTATCCTCTTACACACAGCACCTGTTACCTTTACCGAGTCGTCACTAAATGCCTTTCAGCTCCTTCATCCACCCTCACTAACGTATACATGGCCGACCCATCTCATTTTAGGTAGCCACATTAACGTAACAACTCAGCGTTGTACTATGGTAACTACGATCCTTCTCTTGATTTCAAAATTTTGAACTCCATCTTTTATAATGAATAAATACGGTGTATTGTGAGCTACCTATTTACCCGACTTTCCCAAAGAGAGGGTAATGTCTTTCGAGAGTATGTACTTGTATGTACGTACATTTCTTTGGCACGCTCTGTAATCTAATCAGCTTGATGGATTTATTCATTCATTATATAAGATTTTTACATTTTATCTGCAAATACCATAATAGGGTGGAAAAGTTTTTTTTCAGTAAACTTTTTGATGCAGTTGGGTTAGTTTAAATACCTTTTTTAACCATTAAGCTTGTTAAAGTCATGAAATGATATCGTTGGTGATAGATCAAAGTCATCTCAAATAAATATAAAAATTCCGCCAACTGTTTGGTAAGTTTAGGCGTCGACAGTATGTGTCTATGGTATATGATAACAGGTTTAACATTTTCGTTGGTGCAACTTACGTACTATAAACTAATGTTGTGTTGTAATGAAATTGTATGAAAAAAGACAAAGGAAATATAGCAATTATTTCCTTCGTCTTTTTTCATATAATTATTACCGCGAAGCTACATTACTAAAAAGCTTTTACGCCAATTTATCTCTGTTCATAAGATGTACCTGCATAAATTGCATTTTTGTCCATGTTAAACAAAGTCGTTGACGCACTGCATTTGATGCCTTTGAACGCTATGAAATCACGTCTTCACTTTTACTTGTTTGTCCAACTGTACTGCAACCTTTATAAGGTTCTTCAAGTATAGATTTGAGATGTTTATGCGAATTAGCAAAAATAGAGATGGTTTCATGCAAGTTTCATGAAAGGCTCTCCGTTCACCAAACAAGGAGCATTGATGATTGAAGAATATAGCTTTTTATAGATATAAGAAAATAAAAATCACGTTTTGAAATACAATATTTCACACACACCATGTCATAACACCTACATAACTTAAATTATAATAAATGGACTTTATTTCTAATAAACCGGTAAAAGTCAGACGTCATCATATTACATTTTTCTAGTTAATATTCGATAATAAAAAAATATTTTAAGCATGTTGTTTATGAAGGAGCGTATTATTTTTAAACTGTACAAATAATTCCATAATCGATTTATTTGAAAGGAACACATCTCTCCCTTGAGTTGAAAAGTTCAATATTTACTCGCGAAATTGCTTTAAGCCGTTGCAGCCGACAATAGTAGTTTATTTGCAATGTCAACCTTATGGCTTGTCCTGAGGAGCGCAATTGCTTCCGTGGTTTGTTCGAGCGAGGTGTTATTACAGCTCGCCGCGCTTATTGGCATGTCCTCAGAGCTTCCTTCCGCAACGTCGCTTGGGCCAAAGTGATTTTTTACTAAAAGCCGTAATAGCGTCACGACTCAGGCTCAGATGGCCCGTTTTTATTTATTTAGCTGTATTTCGCTTTTTATTAGGTAACCATCACTTCTTTCACTTTTACATTTAATATACATAAATACAATATCGATATTATTTTTATAGGATATAGGGTGACAAACGAGCACACAGTCCAGTAAGTGGTTGCTGTGGCCCATAGTCATCTACATGTATCCTCAATTACGAATTAAAATGCAGATGCGTTGTCACCCGTGAAGACTAAGATGGAATGCCTCGTTTCCAGTAAA
>DWHP01001672.1:0-15637 GCA_018247895.1 Parnassius honrathi | reverse complement strand
ACTTAAAATTGCAATTAACAATTTCATTGGTGCCGGCTGGGATCGAACCCGGTTTGCTCGCGTACTGTGAAATTTACAGCGAGCGCTATCTCACCAGTGCTAGTTATTAAATCCTAAGAACATAAAAGATTTTACGTATTCCCATATCGTCTCGTGACTGCAGTATGAGGTGACAGAGGTAAACAAACTTCGAGATGGTTAACATGATCTTCATAATAAAAACTGAAAATTAGGAAACAGGTTACCAAACTGCTAGCCAACTGTGGTAAATATGGCATTAATCCCTCCTAGAAGGTAATCTATTGGAGAGACCTATCTCCTGCAGTGGACTTTAATAGTCTGTAAAGACGGGTCCACGCTAGACATGCCGAGCACGAGCGGAGCATGAACCGAGCACAAATTCGTGTAGTGTAGACCGACTGACAAGCCTCGAATGAGTGTTTGGTTCCTGCTCGACTGTGCTCCGCCTATTGTCGGTTTTTTATCGAAAACACAAGGATTAGCATCGATTTGCATATTGTAGGCCCGTTGTACGTCCACACTTGACACCGCGAGTAGAGCGGCTCAGCTTGTGTTCGTCTCTTCTAGCGTAGACCCACGTGAACAGTAATGCTAACGGTAACGATTGGTAACATGCTTTTGATTGATCGATTTTTTCGAGATTTGATTGCGAGATTTTAAGATTAATGAATAGAAGTAGCCTACATAAACAATCCTTAATATTGAATTCGCTGCGCTGGTAACCCTACATTCAATATTAGCGACGTTTACTCATAGAGATAAAAGACTAGAATGATAGTGACCCACTTTGGTTTATGGAGAAAATAACGTGTTCATGGTTTATATGGGCATGACCGACAGCTGTTAATGTTTACGACCAGATCCATATATACCAAATGCCTTCGTATCCATTATCTTTTATTACTTAAGTTATAGCTGTACCATTCAATTACGCTGCCATCAATATGTGCTTCGATTAGTTAGCACTTAAATTTAGTATGAGATTTAAATCAAATGGCGATCAAGAACAAACTGCATATTATGAGATTTAATAAAATCATTTATTACTACCATGGTAAATAAAAAACTAAAATTATCGTACAGTCCTACTCCACGAGTTATATTACCACGAACGTTGGCTACATTTTCTCGCTGAATGGCTATGCATAGGCTTTGAGCGAGAAAGCTAGATCTTTCTCTTATCACCTGCGGCAATGATAAGTTGCGGATACAGTTCCCCCAGTTGGACCCTACGGACCGAAAGTGTGTACAATAAATATCGCAAATATGTAGTCATCTCTCAGAGACTCATTCTGCGCCACTTTTTAATTAACCCTCGCCGAAAAAGTGGGATGTCATAAGTTTGAGCGCTATGTGTGTGAGTCTGTCTGTCTGTGTGCCTGTATGTCTTTGTGTCTGTCTATTAACGGCTGAACCCATTTGGGTGCTTTTCTTTAATTTTAAATCAGGCTTTCTAGCGGTAGTTCTCAAACATATTTTATCAAAATCGGTTAAGCCGTTTGAAGATTTTCAACTTTTTTTTCGAGGGTTTTTTAAAATTTTCAATTTAAGTTATTTATAGAATAAGGGCGAATAACGAGCACAAAATCTACCCGACAATAATTGTATGCTGTGGCCCATAAACTTTTACATTTATCCTCGATCAAGAATTAAAATGCAGATGCTTTGCCACTCCTGAGGACTAAGATGGAATGTCTCGTATTTAATGAATCCTATCCCCGGTTCTCTACATTCACCATAAGTAACACAGCAGTATTAAGCTGCTATTTTACATTGATAGTCTAAGAAAGTGTGATCCCTAACAGTTCGAGTCGACCCATTCGTACTAACACTAGAAACTTTTCCTTCCATATAACTAATATTTGGCAAAAAAAAAAAACAAATACTTCACAAGTCTCAAAAACCAAGGTCCGTGGAGCTTGAACTCGTCAGCACTGCTACTACAAGGGCACATAGATCAACAGATTAATTGTTTTGTAAATTATTAAAAATACGAATGTAATACTCGATTAGTTCTTATAGTTGACAGAAACACTTATCGATTATCTGTCACTTTATCCAGTCCCAGGCTTTATGCGCTTAAACCCTCTACATTTTTTTAATCATTAAAAATTTAAAATTATTTAATTTTTTTTATCAATTAGTCGTCCGTTACCTTATATTAGTTACAATAGTAGGATTCCAACTAACGAACTTATAATTCGCAGTAATCGTGCCTTTATTGCTGTCACTTAGGCTGCCACTACAAAATGTATGGTATCTTATAACTTAATAATCATTAATATACTGTTTTACGTATACCAGATACTGTTCTAAACGTAAAGAAGAAAATTATATCTTTGTATACTTCTACGTGTACTCGTATATGTGTATTACGATCAAGAACTAATTGTGTGAAACTCACTAGGTCGTGTTAATCGGTTTATTGAACCGTCCTTTCGGTGTTCAGCGAAAACTAACTTATATTTAGAATCTAAATGAGCGTTGCATGTAATGTAATGGTTTTAATATAATTATAGTTAACTATCGAGCTGTTTAACCGATGATAACTTGATGCTGTGGCTCATAAACACATACCAGATTTCTTCGATTAAATGTCATGATGCCGATGCTTTGTCCTGTTTCGTAACTAGTAACAAATGGTAAAATTAAAAAAAAATACAACCGACTTCAATATAAATAAAATGAGATCATCATCAGTGTATTCATATGAAGTCAATTAAATACGTATTATTAAGGATAACTCAAAAACGACCGATCAGATCTTGATCAAATTTATATAGGACCACACGAAAGGCACAAAATCAAGGAAAGGCAAAAGGATCAATCATCGAAATTGGTTCACTCAGAATTATTTTTTTAATCGGGTCATCATTTAACCTTCATAAAATTTGTTTTATACTTGAGTATTAAATGCCGCAGTATATATACTTATAAATTGTATTACTGTGTTGTATTATTCCCCTGTATTACTTGCCGTGTACTGGAAAAGTGTAAAAGAATGAACCACCCCATTTCGTCATGTGGGCGTTAATAGAGGTGACTGATGAGAGGTGATCATCTTTTTTTTCTATAGGAGAGTGGACAAACGAACGTGCGGCTTACCGTCATGTGTGATTGCCACCACACATGAACAACTGTAACACTAGGGGAACTCCAGATGCGTTGCCGGCCTTTTAAAAAAGTTTAGACCCTTTTCTAGAAGGTCGCTAAGTCGTATCAGTCCGGAAAAATCTCTGGTGGTAGTCGATTCCACAAGGAAGTTGTGTAAGGAATAAAACTTCTTCTAAATCGCACAGTGGTGGACCGCCAATCATCCAGATGGTATGGATGGTATCGCAAATTTTGTGCGATGGAGAAGTCGAGCGGCTGGTATTAGCCCGAACAATTTCTCAGAGCGCTCCCCGTGGTAGATACGATGAAATACGCAAAGAGATGCAACATCTCTTTAGAGTGCCAGAAAAAGCCGATCAGAAAGAGCTCAATCGCCGACGATTTGAACCGCTCTGTGCTGGATGCGATCAAATGGAAGGAGCTGGTACTGGGGAGCCTCGGCCAAGAGATAAGGACGGTGTTCCATGTGAGGCCGAACCTGCACCTTGTTCCTACAAATATAATATAACCACCACACTAACACTAGACGTACGATATCCAGACTAGCGACCCACTGACATTGCTATAGCTGATCCGCCTGCCAAACGTGACAATTAATGCAAATGTTTACAATGATAGGCCCGTTTCCAATTGATAACGAAGAAGAAAAACTATTATTTTTATATATGTAAGTTTATCTTATACATTTTTGAAGATTGTATTCGTTATTTGGGATTTCGTTCTATTCTTATCCTTATATTCTTATTAAATACGGCACTAAATACTAACTTTTCCGTTTGATGTTTGTTTAAGAGAGTCGGTTACTCTCTGAGTGTCGCAAGATTCGATATGTGTTATAACCAACTTATACATAGGCTGACTATTTTTACTGTGAGGAGCAATTTGTTATAGATGAACGAGTAGAAAGGCTTACGGTATTGATATTTTCTTCTTTTTACACCCTATTTTCTCCTTACTTCTTATTATCATCCTAATGCCCGATTCCTATATTTAAAATAAAGTTTCGTACTTCGTACCAATCCGTTTTATTACACAAACAGTGCATATAAAAAAGTTTTATTACAATAATAATGTTCTCCAGGCCGAATTTCGGTCATGACGGCCAAACTCAACGGAGACTAGCCATTTGCGCGGTACAAGATTATAGTGCACGAGTATACGCGCGAACATATGTGTATTCTCTACTCCCTAATTCTGATAGTCCGTTGAGATGACAATTCGAAATGAGAAAGAGAGACAGATCAGGCTGGAGAGAGATCAGGCGCAGGATCTACGACTTCATAAATATTTATATTATTTTTATATTTAAAAATATGGTTTATGTACACTCCACAAAATACAAATAGGTGTAAGAACAGTTGCTAGAGACAATGCTATATGATGATTCGTTTCTTAAATTTGCAATACGTATTTCTTTACTATCAAACACGTAGGGTAAATCAGCAATCTAAATTATGAATTCGAATTACTCATGTACTACGAAATTACATACGAAAACGAAAGGAGAGAACATGTTCCATAGCGTAATTAGGAAAAGGGATTTTATATTTTTTAATCATTCATCACAGCCTATCAAAAGTTCACTGCTGCACATAGGACCCCTTTACAGATTGCCTCTGATTGACAAACGGGATATTTGCCATAGTCGCCACGGTTGGCAGTTGGAATGGCAACAGCAGTTTTTATTATTTTTAATTTTTTGTCGGAAAGATGCTCTCCTCTTCACTTTTACTCTTACGAAATAAAATAAGTAAATAATTTTATTCCGCATGATCAATCCGGCCTTGATAACTGTAATTTTGAGCACATTTTTACCTACACTACCAGAAAATTTTATAAAATCCCGGGAATTATCGGAAATCACTTTGCTTATTAATAAGAAAGATCATGACGTGTCTAAGCAATCACGATTTCACCGCCTTTCGTGAAATGCCAACATAAATATAAACTATATACTATTATTTACAGCATAAGCTTTGCACGTTAGATTTTTTTACAAACCGAGCGTGACCAATAAGCACACCGTTCACCTGATGACATCTATCACCGACTAAGATATAAAAAAATGCAAATGCGTTGCGACCCATGAGGACTAAGCTGCAATGCATTATTTCCAGTTATAATTGTCCCTGGCCGAGTAGTAAGTGGCTACAGGCTATAGGCATATATTTCACGCTGGTATTCTGTGAAAGTCGTAAATAACTGCAGCATGGATTTTTCACGTAAAATAAAGATGAATAGATTATTAAATCAGTCACGTTGAGCAATTTTACGACGTGGTGATACGAAGGTGAGGCAAATCGATAAATCGTTAAAATTCCTGCCGCGAGAGTATTTGAAGTCGCTCTACGCTCGGCAACATGGTGACTTCACCTGTATATTCAACATATTTTTACTTGCACTTCGCGCGCCGCTCTCGTTGGCTACGCAAGATTCTGGTTTGGATGCGTGATTTAAATAAAACCTAATAAATAAACACGACGTTACTAATAAGACGTTATACAAAAATATAAAAAGCCTTATTTTCATTTAAAGATACTTAACTATTTGATAAAACAGCTTTTTCTTGTCTATCGCTAGATATATTAACTACTCATAGCCAACCAACATGCCAAACATGTTACATCTGAATATTTATCTGAATTTATTTGGACATACAATATGTAAAGTTTAACAAAGTTGATTCAATAGGTCATTAAGAGGGTTGATAAAAATATTTATTAAAAAAACTTTTAACTTTTATTTATAAAATATAAAAAACAACCACGTGCGTAAAGATCCCTTACCTCCTTACGCTGTGACATATCAACGCCACTTGCCACGTGGGGCAACCGTGACAAATATTTTGTGTTGCAATATATGGGTAAGTAGCAGTGAACTTTGATAGACTGTAATGTATTTATTTATGTAATATAGTGCCGTGTAGTGGCGGTTAAGAATATCCACTACCCCATATCTTCCCGTAAGTGTCGTAAGGTGCGACAAAGGGAAAGACGCAGGAGATGGGCAGCAGCATCTTCCTGATAATAACAATAATACAATATAAAACTGCTGTTGCTAACCCGCACGCCAACCGTGGCGGCTATGGCAAACATCTCGCCTTGATGAGAGTTTTTTTTTATTAGGATAGGGTGATAAACGAGCACACGGTCTAACTGATGGTAAGTGGTTGTTGTGGCCCACAGACATCCACATTTATCCTCGACTATGAATCAAAATTCAGATGCGTTGTCACCCGTGAGAACTAAGATGGAATGCCTCGTTTCCAGTAAAAAGGGTATCCGCTTCTCTACACTCACCATACGAAACAGCATTAAGCCACTACTTTACGCTGGTAGTGAGAACGTGGTCCTTAGTTACGAAGAGACAGTTCCCAGTCCTTGGCAGCCTCGCTATTCTTGGCTACGGTGGTGACCATAGTAACGGCGAGGCAGTGGATACTCAGAATCTACGACGGAGGTTCCGTTGCCACGTGATGACTTGACCTGACAACATAAAACGCACGCACGCTGAACTGACGAGAAGATACTGGATCTAGAGGAAGAGGTTGCGCTGGGACATTATAGGATTATCTAAGGTCCTAAAAGAGTGGAGGATACGGTAATTCTCGAATCCGACAACCTGTTTTATCACCGGGAATACGAACATCTGTCCCAAAGAAGTGTCAGTTTTATCGGCCAGAAGTATCTCGGTAATAACATGTAAAGATTGTGAGTGCGTCGACAAAGGTTACCTTAAGGTTAGGATCTTATACTTTAAATCACCAAACGGTATTCGTTGAAGGTCATACGGGTTAACGCACCAATATCGGCACATCCCATTAAGGAGGTGAAGGAAATGTATGAGTACATTTCTAAAGCTATGCTTTCCTCCAAAACCCACTATACAATAACAACTACGCAAGAGAAAATGGTGAGCTGAAGGAAAGGAAATTCGGAATAGGGAAACGGACCCCAAGGAAACAGCAGGTGGCCGACTTCATGGAGAAAGAGAGGCTATTGATAAATTTTTCATCCAGAAGCTGGTCGAGCCACGACGGCTCGACAAAACATGAGATTGCCTTTATTGTGGCGGCAATTTTTCAGTGATATCTCAGTGATCGCCAGAATGAAAATTTGCAGTGATCACCGAATGGCACAAAGAACCTAAGCCTTAAGTTGAGGAGTAAGACCCGTCGCAGAAGAACACAAAAACTGTCCGATCAAACTCTTAATCTTATGGCTGTTAGACGGGAAAAGAAGTTACAGTCTTCAACATATTTAACAGCATACAGGCAAATGAACAGACATATCTCCTAATGCATGCGGCAGGACTTACGCAAATTCTATACAGCTCGTATTAAAGAAGCGATCGAGCTGAACCATTGCTCCAAAGTTTTTGGCAGAGATCTCTCTGTCAGAAAGAGCCAACTGTCGAAACTGAAGATCGATTGTGGCGGCATCGTTTCCGAAACACCTGAAAAGTGTGAGTAACGATTCAATAGTAAGTCTTACCTGACACTATTCCGAAGATATTCTAAACGGTATACTGAGCGAGATTAGAATAGTTCTCCAGTACCTTAAAAACGTCAGAACCGGCAGCAACGTAGATCGCCACGTTCAGCCATATCCCCATGCATAAGCCCGTATCGACGGCCTCGTCTAAGCACACGGCTGGGCAGAAACCGATGCCCTTACAGCAGCGGACCAAGAAAACGGCGAGACGTCATACTCCAACAGAGACCGAGGCCTCCCTCCACGTAAAGAGGCAGTGCATCGGTTTCTAAACATCATCATCGCCTGCATCGCCATCGCTGGAGGATGAGGAGCCCCAACCGGTGGCAAGGAAGATGGTGCATAATTCTCCGAAGTTGCCATCACCACCGCAGCCACCTCCTTCCATCTCACCGGACCGACATAGCCACGACTCGGCCCAGGTCAAATAAGGAGGTGCAGAATCTTACAGCTGTGGATCAACATTTTATGCGACCCCAGCTGCATCTGCTGGTTGATCGTCGTCAGTAAAGAATACCAACCCGTCAAGGGTTGGTGGTCAGAAAAGAAACGGTGGAACCCATCAAAGTAAGGGCAACCACCGGGGTGACTCTCGAGCCCCACGTTAACGACGTTATAGAGCGTCAGCCCTCTAAGAAGAGGAAGCGGGAGAAGAAGAAAAAGATGTCGCAGCTTCGTCCTTAGGTTGTAACCTCTACCCCAACACTAGCAGTACCGATAGCCTCACAGACGCAAGTTACTGAAAGAGAATCAAATACCAAGATGCGTAGAGCGCCAGAAAGGGCTCTATCAGAAAATAGAGTTCGCTCTACACATAAAGTACGCTCTACGCAGAGAAAAGAGCAAATTATTAACGCCCCGAGACCAGTGTCTTCACACACATATAGAACACCACCAGCAGCCGGCCACGAGATAGCTGATGCCATCCAAAGATTGGTAGGCGTAGCTATCGAGGTCAGCACTCAAGTTCTGGTCAATATCCAGGCCGGGACAAATCCAGTAACCGATATTACGAAGGCGCTGGCATCGCTTCTAGCATGCCCTTGCGGAGAATAGTAACCTGCGTCTCGTCAATTGAACCCACACAGGATACATCAGAGGATCCAGAAACTCCACACAGTCGCCCAGCAACAGGACATTCAGGTGATCTTGCCGGAAGAGACCAAGTTAAGACCAACAACGCATCTGAAGCTGCCAAATTATTTCATTTACAGGCGGGACGAAGTCAATTCTTGGGGAATCGCCTACAGAGGGACGGCGATTTTACTGAGGAGAGACATCTTCCATCAGGAGCTAGACCTGCCAGATTTTCAAACGATGCGCTCTATTGGCATAAAAATGAAGGTGGCGGGCAAGGAACTAAAGATCTTTGCAGCATACCGCCCGCCAAGGCTTCCATTTCACTCCTCAGACTTCCGAACGGTAATGGAAGGCATGACGCCCACCATCATCGCCGGGGACCTAAACGCTAAACATCACAACCCGCCGGGTCGTGAACTCTATGAAGACGCAGAATACTACAATTACGACGTCTTAGGTCCCGAGGAACTAACACACGTGCCTACGAACCTACATAATCGTTCGGATGTGCTGGACATCGTGCTCCCTAGGAATGTCAAATGCTCAATAGTGGTAGAGATGCTGTACGACCTGAACTCACAGCACCTCCCGATTCCGATTACCCTCGGCATCAAGGTGATAACTGGGCCGCCCAGATCTTTTAAGACCAAGATCTACCGGAGGCTCTACCACCAACACCGGCAGGACCTCCATTCCACTCACCGATTAACTCAGTGGATGACGTAGAGGCCGCTGCCACCAAAATTCCCAAGAGTATCCAGGGGTCCTCCACGTGGCCTCTGCAATCGTTCCTCCCATTGGAAAGAAGGACGAGCTGCCGTGAGAAATACGCGTGCAGTTGAAACAAAAGAGCGCTAAGGAAGCTCACTCGATGCCCCGGAATAAAATCCAAACTTAACCAACTCACAGACGAACTATCGGTTGCAATCCAGGCCCACAGAGGAGAGGCCTGGGAGTGGCGCATCTGGAAAGCGGATGAGCACAATGCGTCGCTCTACAAATTGAACCGGCAGTTGCCTGCTGACCGACAACACGGGCGAGGGATATTATAACGCCAAAGGTAGAGCGGATACCCTAGGAGAGCACTTCGAAGAGCAATTTCTGCCGGACCCAGCAAGTGTGGAGTTCATGGAGCCTCACGCCCGGAAGGAGAGCCGCGTACACAAGTTTCTATCGTCGCCCACGCCACCTCTTGCAGGGAAGTGGTTCATCTCCCCCGCTGAACCGTGGACTGTAACCCACTTGCATCCGAGGAAGGCATCGTGACACGACGGAATTACCAACACTGCACTTCCACAGCCGCCCAAAAGTGTCACTGGTTGACTATACAATGGATTATTGCGGACGTCCTACTTCCCGGAGGACTGGAAGAAAGGCAAAGTGATCGTCTTGCCGAAACCCGGGAAGGACAGGCGTAGAGCTGCCAATTACAGGCCGATCACGCTGCTACCGCACATAGCTAAACTGCTCTAAAAATTGTTGCTAAAATGCCTCCGCCCGTGCATCCAACTTCGGGCGGAGCAGCATGAATTCTGGAGGGATCACTCGACAGCACCATAGCTCACAAGAGTGCTGCACCTTCTTGCGATCGAACACAACGGCGGCCGCACATCGTTGGGCGTCTTTCTTGATATAGAAAAGGCGTCTGACAGGGTGTGGCACTCTGGATTACTCTATAAGTTAGAAGACCAAACTAGTATCCCTCCTGCCATGTTGCGGCTAGTAGCGTTATTCCTCACAGACAGGAAGTTCTACGTCTGTGTATAGGACGCCAAGTCCGCAATGAGACCCATAAGAGCCGGCGTACCACAGGGCAGCTGCCCGTCTCCAGTCCTGTACGCGGCTTACACCAATGACATCCCCATCCTGGCAGAACACCTGCGCGAATGGTAGGACGACATAGAACTGGCTCTATTTGCGGACGATAGCGCCTGTTTCACCTCGTCCAGAAGAGCCCACAGCGCCACTGCCAGCATGCAACGTCTGCTGGACCTGTTGCCACCATGGTTGGATCAGTGGAGGATGGCCGTCATTGTTGGTAAGACGACCGCTCTGCTCACTTGCTGCTTCAGAAGATTTCCACCACCACATTTAGAGGTCAGGAGATCACGTACGGGAGGGCCGTGACCTGCCTTGGGTGCCGAATCGACAGGATGTTGCGCAGTCCTGGCATCCAAGTTGCCGATTAAAACGAAGACCACCATATATAAAACAAACATTAGACCACTGTTGACGTATGCTGCTCCGGTCTGGTACGCGCTCCTGAGCGATCGGCAGTAGCGGCTACTGCAGGTCCAGCAGAATTTGTCAATACGGACCGTTGTCGGTGCGGGCCGCTGGCGACCAACCTGAAAATGGTAAACCTTCAACATTTCGTTGTCAGACTGGCGCGCTGTACGTTTGACCGCGCTGACAACGGGTCACACCCACATTTTAACGACTTAGCGCCGCTGGATACACAGGCCCCGGATGGGCAACCCTATCCAAGAGATAGATAAGAGAGCCCACAGTGCCACAGGCATGGGCTCTCTTATCTAACTTTGACAAACACGAACATTAGATAACCCACTATTGTTTATAATTTACCCGACTGTGGCCAACAGCTGCTATTTAATTGACATCGCCTTGTACAGGATACCCAGGCCCATTGTAGTGGGCTGTAAAGAATGCCCGGGTAAAGGGGTATACCCCGAGGCCCGAAACCTGCTGGGCAGAAAGCCCACGCAAAAGACGACATTAAATAATTGTCGTTCAAACGAGATTTTCTTCTTAACTCGCCAGGTTCGCAAGAAACTTCGATAAGTACAGAAGCGAGTTAATCGCTTCTGTATTTGTCGCGAACTTCTAAAACTACTCGTATCATGTGGAAATTATTTTATTATTCCTAGCTCTTTAATGTCGGCTTTAATTTTCTTATTTAAAGTATACTTACATATATGTGTTTACATATTTTTATTTACATACGGGAATTTTCCCGGGAATTATTTACATCGAGGTTTAAGTTCTCGTTTTTAAGCGTAATATTTTTCAATAATATGGCGTAAGACTTCATTAGATTCTTAATGGGCTATCATTTTCATTTAGATCTTATATTTTCTGTTAATAAGCAAAAACGTTTCAAATGAAGTAACTTTTTGTCTATCTAATATCGCATATTTACTGCATGCTGGACAAATGTCCATGTAGCGGAAAAGTTGGCGCTAAAAGTCTTTCAATGTCGGAAATCCTCGCCTTAATGGCTGTCATGTCATAGCGGCTTGATGGAATCCAACACTCCGTTTCATCTCGTGGGTGACGTAGATTATACACATAAATTAAAAAAAAAATAAACAGTTCAGTCTAATTTATTCGTACGATTGTACATTTAAAAGTCTGTACAATTAAAAAAAATCCCAGATCAGCGGCGGGCAAGAGGGTTAAATGTGCGGGACGTCCTGTACTAAAATAGGAAAATCCCCACCGCGCACCTTCAAGGAAATATGCTCTATATTCCCTTCAAAACTTTTTAAATACAGGACTTATACGTTCAAATAGTTTAAAAAAATGTAATTTAATATATTTACGTATTTAACGTTCCATGCAATAGGTAGATTGTTCAGGATTTACTTGACAAAACCGTGAAAATTCCCTAGCAAATTGAAAAACGTGTCCCATTCCGAACGGAATCTGATTTACACACGAGAAACCGTGTCGTCGATCTTCTTTCAACTATAAATTACTTTGAACTTTACGTCGTGACTAAAAGATAAGTATTATTTTATTCACTAAAATAAAGAACTTTATGATATAGACGTAGAGAAACGCGTCCCTCCGATAATGGGAGTTGTAACCTGGTAAGACATGCAGGAAGTCGATGGATGCAGGTGTTTCAGGACCGTACTTTGTGGTATTCCTTGGGGGAGGCCTATGTTCAGCAGTGAACTTGGGAAAAGCTGTATTAATGAAGATGATGATGATCATATACGAGATAGTAGTATGGTTCCGGAGGTCTTAAAGTGTATCTGGCCATGCTCACAGTCACTTCCTACGACAAATGGATCAAAATAGGATGATAACGATTAGGATTTATGCTGAGAGCACGCGGCGTGTCTGTACCTACTATTTTTATAAAATATGATTTTTTTTGGAATATGGATGTTTGGGATTGAATTTCTGTTCTTGTTAAAAAACGTTACAAAAATGCTTTTGGATTATGGTTCTTTACCTATCCATCTGCGAGAGCACTGCACATGGCCTGTATTCATGTTAATTAAATTTCCTTTACTGTATCATAAAACAGCATTTCGAACCATATACGTATGCGTGTTTTATTTCAGTCAATGGAGCAGATTCGATGTTAAAACTAAAGCTCTCCGTACTACGCTGTCTCATAAAGAAAACAGGAGTAATTACTGTGTGGTTTATCGGGAAAAAATAAAACATATTATGTACCTAATTAAAAGCAAATACACTCGAGAAAAATCGCGCGCCTTCCTTAGTATAAATATAATAAGTAGAAATAAATAACTGTGTAGTCTAATGGGCTAAAGTAATAATGGGGTAAAGTAACAGCCTATTTTAGTAGATATTTATTTGGTCATTCCCTACAAAATATAGGTTACAGGTAACGTAATATAATACACGTATAACAAATCTTATAATATTTTACTGTCTCTCATAAATCACGCACGCATATTGTTACAAAATACACCGTACGTTATACATTATTTATTTCTGTTGAACAATCTAAAAATACCTCATCTTTAACACGATTTGTTCGAAATGTAATATTAAGAAATATATAAGAAATATATACGGTCACGTAAAAAAGGAATTTTAGACGTTTCCATTAATCTCATCTGAAATGGGTCAGCTAAAAATTAATTTTGATTAATGACGTGAACTGGGAACAATTTGGACAAATATTATACGTGATTTCTCTGAATGTAGGGAAGATCAGCGATTACGCCGCGCTTGACAGGCAAATGAGCGATCGCATCAATTTACTAGACATCTCGCACCATTGACGGTACTCGTCGTCAATGACCTGGATATTTTACGTCTGGCGTAAATATCCAGGTCATTGACGTATATACATAGTTATGCCATCCATCAGTTTCATTTGTTTCCTATATTAAAAGCTAAAGAGTTTTTTGATACAATAAGAGTGATAAATGAGCATACAGTCCACCTAATAGAACGCAGACGCTGTGGCTCATAGACCTCTTAATTTATCCCAGATTAAGGATCAAAATGATGATATATTGTCACGTAAGTCTGCTTGATTAACCCTAGCCAGCAACCTTTTACTTCTCCCTAAAATCGTTTGGCATCCATAGTGCGGGGACCAATCTTTAATTATGTTTTAATTCTGGTTTAATTTGTGAATTCCATTATGTAGATCTCCAACGCAATAACGCACATATAGCTGCAAATCATCGGCATGCAGATGGTACGAGCAATCAAGATTATGAGTGATCAAGTTTATAAAAACTGAGAAGATGATAGGAGAGGAGGAGGATGAGGACTAAGGTGGAATGTGACGTATCCAATAAAAAGGGTCTCAGGTTCTATTCACTCACAGTACGAAACGCAGCAGCATTAAGCTGCTATTTTACGCTGGTATTATGAGATCGTGGTCCTTTCCTTTTGGAGCCGAGTCATTCGTATTGCAGCCTTAATATAGCTCCAGGGTGGCTCTACCACGCATAGAAATTACTTTAAATCAATCTGTAAATGGAATTATTGATTATTTGAAATAACAAGTAACGATTCACCGTAGTAGACAATATACGCGTATTTATCTTAATAATCCTAAAATATTTCAGATTTAATGTGTGCGCCATAATCATCTGACATTAGAAGCTCCTGTTCTTTTAGTGCAGACCGTGTTTGGACTTTTTTTAAGATTTTGAAAATAACATATTTAATTTATAATTTTATTTTAAATTTAAAAACGATGAGAACCAATTTTTTTACTAATAATGCGTTATTCCTTCATTTTCCTACCTTGTTCGTCTTCAGGGTTTGCAACGCAATTTAATTTTGATCCTTAGTCAGGAATATATGTGGATGTGTAGGACCACAGGAACCACTTACAATCAGGTGGAATTTGAAATTTTTCATCGTTCTTATTTTTCATCTTTTCACCCGTAAAATTCCACTGTGAAACATATACCTATCTCATTGTGGGGCATATTTTACTAAACCAAGTTTGGTAGAAGAGTTGGCAATCGCAGATCCAGACGTCCTGAAACTTTGACGATGGTTCCCGTCACCAGTCTAATTCATTTACGTCCGGCGTAAACATGGACCACCACAATACATAGAAGATACTAGATCTTTCTGAAATATTACATAGTCATCTTTTACGACACCCTCGGAGCGAAATAAGTAATGGATTTTCTAAGGCCGCCGACACACGATGACACTTACTTCTTTAAAAAAAACTGTCAGTCCTAGAAAGAAGTAGTCGCGCGTCGAAAGTGAAAACTTCTTAGCTTCACAAACTTGTAAACATTATTTTTGAATTGTTAAGAAATATTTCTGGGAAGTATTTTGGGTTTTTCCGTTTATTCACCCTAAAATCCACCCTGGGTACTCAAAAACGCATGTTTATCTGTCCACCCAGCATGAGGTGGATAATTGGAATTCGTATATATTATTTTTCTTTCGATTTTCTCCCTCGTCTGTGTACAGTCATTTATAGAGCATGATAAAAACTGGCCAAGATATTTAGTAGACATTACGTACAAAAATATATATTTCTTGTTTGAAACAGAAACAGAAACTTTTTTACTCAATGTAGATTATAGACAATACTTATTGAAAGTCGTTTTTTTTTTCATTTACCACCGGTTCGCAAAAAAAAAACTCTGTACTGGGAAGAACCAGCAAAAAACCCAACAGGACTATTTTTTTTTTCATATAATCACTTACAATCATCTCTA
>DWHP01001671.1:0-15641 GCA_018247895.1 Parnassius honrathi | reverse complement strand
TTTGATACGAAGGAGTAGTTCACAATGCTTGAGAATAAAATTGAAGCATATACAATGAGAATTTTTAGTCACTTTAACTCCAAAATCGATCACTAACTTAAGGGTTACACAAATATGTTTTTTATAAAGATTTTAAACCTAGACCCGACAGAGCAGTGGATTGATACATAGTACGGTAGTTATTACTATATGTACATCGCAAATCTCATGGTATTTAGTACCTATTTATCATAAACCTAGAGCAATAAAACCTACATCATTCGAAAGGTGCCGTGTCGTACATGTGCAGAAAAAAGATCATGTATGTTGTCGTTGAGGCAGGAAAATAAATTGAGCTTACACACTTTTTTGATTTTTCTGTACAAAACGCTTAAATCGTTTATTAAAAGCATTCTCATCACTTTCGTAGTTGTGTGCTGTGTTCTTGTTGTGTTGATCTTATATTGTTAATTAATTAAAGACTATATAAGTTATATAAGTTACTACTTAACTTTACCTCCTTGTAATTTATAACGTACTTATCTATCGGTATCTTTTGAAATACCCACCATTAGATGAGTCAAAGAAACTTTCTATAAGATTGTGCAAGTATGTCTCTGTTATTACCAAATATTATAGCAATGTTCCGGACGCAGACTACCGAATGTACAGACGGTCACTATTTAAATGTGTAACTAAATTGTACGTTGTTAAAATCGTTGTACCTAAACCGGAGTTTTAAGACGGCCTTATAAACCAAACCATATTTTATAATATGGTTTACTAATAGTCTCGATAAACTATGACCTTCTGGAGTACTTACGAAAGTGGTCCCCTAGCCGCAACGCCAGTCACAGATTAAATAATGTTACTACCACAGTCTTTGCGAAATTAGATATTTGCTGTCTAATTTCATACTTTACAGTTTAGTTCACATATTTCCTCGCGACTTCTTTCCTGAAATATATTTCACTTTAAACCTAAGACGAATTATGCACTACTTTTAGTTATAAGACAGAACTTGATTTGTTTCTCTTTTATAAAATTACTTTTTGCATATAACCAATTAATGTGCACTGTAAGAAAGATAACTATCATTAAAAACTCGCAAGTCAATTAATCTTTCAACTAACTTCCAAAAAACCTTAGCTTTACCAAAGTATTTACGTATTATTATTTTACTCTATAATCACGAAACTACTTTACGCTATAAAAACGAATAAAGACTTGTTTCCTTCTTACTTGAGTCATCGAATCGAGGCAAACCGTTCATTGTTTATTTGTCACTTAGTCACGATACGAGCTTTCAGTCAAACCGCAACGCCATTTAGGAAGTAGTGCTCGTAACAGTTACGTAAATTAGAAATGCAAACATTTCGAAAATGGGTAAAGTGCACTCACATAGATGATGTCCAAGATGTTCAAGCCTCGTTATATCATCGTCATTGCCATCAATCACACCCATGTGACAAAAATCACTAATACCATCTAAAAACTGTTTTCGTTTTCGATCGTGGCTATCTAAGATTTCTATTAAATTACTAAATAATTGATATAAGGGTTTTATCACACCAATCGATCGATTGATTACATCGATTGATGGTAGAATAAATTAGTCGACGTCGATCGAGCTCCTTGATTATTCGTGAGCCCACACCGCACTTTATTGTCCTCTTCTGAATACATTTTGAAACATACAAATGATAAGTCCACAACCACATCGGTTAATTGTCGAGCGACGTCGATCGTTGATTTGACAACGTTTTATGGACCAGTATTTGTCGATCAGCTAAAGCTACCCCACTAATCGATCGACATCGATCGACGTCTATCATTGGCATCGATCCACGACAATCGATTGACGTGGTAACACCCTAAACCGTACGTGATTGACGTCACGTAAAATTATATACAAATTGAAGTGACAAGTGAAACAAGAGTCCACCTGATTGTAAGTTTACAGATGCGTTATCACCATTATGGACTAAGATGGCATGGCATTATGGCCTAAGATGGGCATACCGTTCAGGATTTCTATGTCTGAAATAATAAAGGGGGTGGTATGTACTCAGACTGACGGCCTGCTCCCAGGCAGAAAAAGGAATCCTGCCACCTAGACTGCACCCATTGTTGTATTCTAGTTTGGAGACCGAAGGGGTAAGTATATTGCACACTGTGACCTCAGACAACGGGTCTGTCTGTATTTTTTTTACATAATTTGGATTATACTTACAATGTGATGGTTTGCAGGCTATCTATGTGAAATAGTAAGATAAATAAGGTAAGATGTATTATAATTTATAATTATATGGCAATTAAATATTATTATAAAAGTTCGTGCCAACGAAGTGTCATTTATTTTATTTTATTTGTAAATCTGCCTAGTGCTAGTCTTCTCAGAAGACTACTAACGAATATAGTTAAAACAGAAGTCAATTGATTTAATTTTTACGGTTGCTTGACATAAATGAGTCATAATTACTTTTTATGGGTCGTTGTGAAAAATAAAATTTTCTTTTTGATCCTAATTTATTATCACCTGCTCGTATGTATTGAGGTAAACCTACATTTCTTTGAAATCTTTGGCAAAAGTTTGTAGGAATGACCCGGAATGTAGTTACACATACCATCGTCCCACATAAATATATCAATGCCATAAATAACCTGATGCTAAAACACTTTGTTAATGTATTTTAAATATAGCAGTTTTGTAAAATTTCGTCCCTTTTTTTTTAACGGCGGCATAAGAGTATCCACTATCCCATATCGTCCAAGGTTGCTGTAAGAAACGAAAGAGGGAAACTTAAACAGGACATGGGCAGCAGCATCGTCCTGATAACTCAAAATTATAAAAATGGCAGTTGCTGAGCCGCGTGGTAAGTATGGCAACTATGACGAAATCTCCCCTCCCCCCCTCCTAAGAGGTAATCATTGAGGAAGGCCTATGTTCAACAGTGGATTTTTACAGACTGATGGATGAATGGATGGAATTTATAAACAAACGATATTTAAAATCTAATACACACAATAGGTACATTTATCTCCAAGTTAACATATAGATACTATTGTCTAGACAAGTTCCAAACTATTAAAAAAAAGGAGTTGAAATGATTCACGTGCATTTTTTTGTAAACAGCATGATATTGAAATTGTATCTCGGTGAGTTACTTATACAATCGTCAAAATGATTCGTCATTTTCTTTTGAACAACGGCTATTTTAACTACATAGTAATTATTTTGTGTTTAATCTACAAAAACCTTAGTAAAGTCACATAAAAGGAGAGTTATTAAGTGTAAGTTATTTAAAATCTTTTTCTGCCAAATTTCACAATAATTGCATGACGAAAAAACGTTTTACTGTCTCATTTTAATATGAGTTTAAAGAGGTTTATTCTCTCTTTATTTTGTTCTATCTATTAACGTTATCTATAAAAGTTAAACAAATTCAATTCCACAGTATGTGTGTAAAAACTACATCCAGCACCAATTGTATTACCTATGGAAACAAATAAAGCGGAAGGGAATTTCGCAAGTTGAATACACGGATGTGTATTCTTCAGTTTTTGCCTTTGATTAAGATTGAGAAAGTAATATTAACTCTTTCATAAAATAAGGATGAAAAATGCAAATGGAAGTGATTGTAATTGTTTACACGCGGTAGAGCTGTGCTGCAGCTATATTAGTATTCGTAGTACATTGAGGTATTATTACTACGTATTCGATGTCATAGTATAGTTGTTGCACGATTGGATCGGCTCGACCGGGAAAGAACTACGCTCTCACAGAATACAAGCATAAAATAGCAGCTTGACGCTGCTGTGTTTCCTATGGTTAGTATAGAGAACCGGAGACCATTTTTATTGGAAACGAGGCGTTTCAGCTTAGTCGTCACGGGTGACAACGCATCTGCATTTTGATTCGTAATTGAGGATAGATTTAGATGTTTATGGACCACAGCAACCACTCACCATCAGGTAGACTGTGTACTCGTTTGTCACCCTTAAAAAACTTTGTTTCTCCTATGCAAATCATCGGAAACGTTGGGAGTGTAAAAACAAGTATACAAGGTAATAACAGTAAACAAGAGTTTTAATCATCGTGTAATATTCTCTTAAACCTGTGTAATCAAATAGTAAGTGATTTTGTTATCGACAACAAAATGTATTTGTTTCGGGTTTTCTCGGCCGTTTTAGTCAACAAAGTTCAATACCTATATTATCGACGTCTGCAGGTATCGACGAGTGCCACAAGAGTTCGCTCTACGCAACTCGTGAATGACCTCACAATCACAATTTACAATAAACAATATATCGCGACTCATAAACTAACAATTTGTGGTTTTTAAACCAGGAACCGATATAAGCCGCGTACTCCGTGCGGTAGACCACGCGACTGTTATTTATTTTTTATAATACGACTAAATTTGAAGAGAAAACTTCTCATACTGATGACATAACATGTCATCTGTATGAGAAGTGAAGTACTATCTATCTTAGCGCTCAATGCGTCGGCTAATCGAAAGTTACAACATCCACCAAGCTATTTCCAAACACTTTGCAAACACGATAAACGCAGTTATCGCTAATACAAAAAAAAAACAACTAATGAAGATCGTTTATACTGACCCGCAAAGTTAAACATGCCTCAAATTATTTAGTTGTTGTATGATGATGTGATTTTATGCACAAAACTTTTATCTTTGATTCAGAAACTGCAATTAATGTATATAAAATAGTTAAGGTGTAAAAATGAATTTAACTATAAGAAGTAATAGAAATAGTATGAACATCGTTTCAAAGAAGTAAACGTAATTGAGTTTTAAGAAAAACTAAAATAAAAGTTCGTAGAAACGAGCAAGCAAGAGTATTTTGTCAGCGAGGTGTCCCCATTGTACCGAAGAAGTCGTCCGGAAAAGACTATCAATTTCCCAACCGTGAAAATGACGATTTGGCAGACAGCGCGGAGTCTGCGCGAGCACTTTCTCTGCGCCGACGCAGAGCGATCGCGCCAGAGTCCTTCAGGCGTGCGCGAGCGCCGCCCGCCCGCACTCCCGCTGCATCTGCGCATCCGTTACTTTTATTTCACTTCCACTCCTCATACATCACAGACGTCTTTATATCTCTATTATCTTAAATCTCATCGTCGCTTTAAAAATATACGCGATGCTCGAAGAATAGCGCTACTTTGCCTCTACTGGACTCGTGTGACAAAATTAGTTGGATCAGTGATCAAGCATAATAGTGAGAAGTTTAAGTTATCGTAAACAATTGAACTATTGTGAGGTTGCCGATGCCGAGCGTTGACAATGACCACGAGGCGTCATCGCGCTCTATTTCGACGTCAATGGACTCCAGCCAAGCCATGACGCTCTGGTATACAGATACATCGGTAAGTTTTCCGCTTTGTATGTTCAACGTCGTAAAAGTTTTTTTATTCTTTTGGAAAATGTATGTAGTGCTGAATGTATCGATACGGTAATTCAAATTTATATTACTCAGTTACTCACTACATTTAACTACGGACTACTAACTAATTTCCGCTTGGTAACTTCTGTTTTCAACTGTTGTAGTTAGGGGTTTTCACTTTCTAGACGATACTAATGATGGCGAAATGCCCGTAGCTAATCCAGTTATAATGATTATTTAATTTATGTAATAAAGCTTATTTATTACTTACTGGTATGTTCCTATTTTGTTATTCGTGAAGACAGTCCAGCAGGTATATGTGCAATTTACATATTACTGGTTTCCAATACTTGACACTTTATAAATAAGTTTATGAATTTAACTCCAATCTGTTCAACATATACTAAATAAAAATATCCATCACTGTGATCACCATTCACCATGGCTTTATGGCAAAATCTCGTGAAGCCTCGACCAGCAGTAAACTTTTAATGCTATTATAAATTATAGGAAATTGAATAAATTAGTAACCTTTAGTACCATATTTCTTTGGTATCTTCATATCAACTATAACTACTATATTAAATGTCTACAAAAACACTATTCTCCATGAACATTTTATTATTATTAATTTATAACTAAATCTCTAATAAGTAAGTAGTTTATTCGTTCATTCATTACTGCCTATCGAAAGCCCAGTGCCATACACAGGCCTCCCCTATAGATTGCCACATAGAGGGGATATTTGCCACAGTTACTACTCTTAGCTGACGGGTTGGCAATCATAGTTTTTTTTATTGAGTTGTAGTATGAGGTAGTGGAATACCTTACGGCACCACTCCACGGCACAGTTAGTAGGCATATGCTACGTTTAACTTTTGTTCTACCTTTTACCATTTACAGGGCAAATAATTAAAAAATAATAATAGCCGTAAAATAATCGTTAAAACTTATATTAAAACTGGTGATTTTGAAACTGCGGTAATATGAGTGTCATACGAGTTATGCTTTTGCGTAAACATATGACAAGCTATGACAGGACGATGAGTTGATGAGCTTCTAAAAATGAAATAAATAAACTGACAAGATGGACACTTCTAAATCCGTTAAAGTTCCATCACGTCGTTCAGGTCCAATGTCAGGCGTCCATTTTGAAGTGCCTTTTTTACGGTCGCACAGACAGTCAATATTTCATGGATTTAACTTGTCTATTTAAACCTGCTTGACTTAGATAAAATGACAGTTGCCGTACTCCACCAAGGCTCCTCTTATTTCTATATTCATCTTATGACATTGTACTGTCTTTATTAGGAAGGCTTTGTAATTATTTGATGTAGAAGCTATAATTCGATATAACGAATATGTTATGTACCTGCTACAGCCACGCTGAAGAACCAATGGGTTAAAATAGGCCCACAGATACCGAAGTGAAAAGAAGCGTAATGCTGCTTTGTTTTTTATGGAATAAAGGTGTCAAACGTGCTCACAATCCACCTGATGGTAACTGGATACTGTGACCTATAAACAAGTGCTTCTAACCTAGATTAAGAATCAAAATTCAGAAACGTTTTAACCTCTGAGGATTACGATCTGCTAAGCTGTTATTTGACGCTGGTATTCTGTTATGGGGCGAGTACTTGGTTTGTATTCGGTACTCGCCGGATTCGGCCTTTTTTGGGGTTCGGCCGAACACTAAGTATCAAGGGCCGAGTACCGTGTACTCGGCCTTAATTATATTCCAGAGAAAAATAAAGGCAAAAAAAAATAGACATATTAAAACATCAGGAACATGGGAAATATTGAGAATGTACTAGTACGTAATAGTAATCTATAATAAAAATTATTGTTACTAATATTTTAAATTTAAGAGAGTAAGATTGTGATGCAAAAACAGTTTTTCGGCCCTATTTGGGTTTAGTTTGCACCTTTTTGCTTCATATACTAAGAAAAAAAAAGAAAAAAGCCGTTCACTGTAAACTGAACTGGCAATTGTTGGTAAGTATTGAGCCGCAGCTTTTCCCAAGATGGGGTAATAGCCTTTATTAGAAACCCACCATTTCTATGGATTTGCATCTCTTGCGGTTCTTGGTACGCTTAAGTAATGATCTAACTCTACTGCAGCGGAATTCTTAGATTCATTAGGTTGGTAACTGCTTAATGCGTCAGCAGCTTTTTTCTTCTTCAGAGGCATGTTTTGAACGATTTTTTTATGTGTTTCCTAAGATCGATAATTTTTCTAGATGTTTTCCGATAAAACGACTTCAATAAGCAGCCATTTTCGCGCCAGATTACGAAATCAATCTCCCGAACGAGAGTTATTTGACAAATAATCAGTAATCACCAAGGTCAATCAACAGTGTCCGTGGGTATGTGACTGATCTAATACTGACAAGTAGTTTTCTTTCGATTTAAAAGTACTAGGTTTTTTGAAAGCGGAGTATTCGGCCGAGTACTCGCCGAATCACTACACGTTCCATGTCTAGTAAGCATGCTCCCCACGTGGACCCGTTCGTACTGCAACCATGCAACTGACTCTCTCACGTATAAAAAAAACGTTTAGTAATAATGTTTTAAATGACGAGTGAAGAGAAGCGAATATCTTATATACTCGCAAAGAGGCATCGTAATTCTCAGGGTTGACAACGCATCTGCAAATTTATTCTTAATCGAAGATAGATGATATGAGATGTAGGTATCTAAGTGCTGATTGTTGATTTTATTATTTAGTTACAACTATCCAAACATATTTACTGCTCTACGAGATTTTTAGTTCATCACCATATATTATAGTTGAATATATCACATTAATATTCAATCATACTAAAATACACATCATAACGCATCTGTACATCTGTAATTTTTCCGGTATTTCGATATTCATAGGCGGCGTTGTTGATCACTTAATATTCGGTGAGCTGCATGCTCGTTTACCTCATTCATCAATAAAAAAATTTAATACAAAAAATTGAAATAAGGCTTTCGCACAATGACAAAAGTACGAATCACCCGAATCTAAAAAAAACAGTACTTTATAACTTACTACTCTAAAATTTCAAATATATTACGCATCTTTTATTACTTGAATATTTATTATTATTATACTCAAATGGGACTCTGAACTCTTAGATTCTCAACTGAGCGCTGTGAGCTATCTTTCTTTGTACATATTGGAATTAACGCCAATAGTTTGAACCATTAAGTAGAAAGTGTGCACTTGCGCATATAACGCCTGACTTGTAAATTGAATTTTCCACTCTTATAATGGGCGCCAAACGATATCGGCTTCGCCGTTAAACGCATCAAGAAGTCGATTAAATATAATCAAGTATTTGCGTCGAGTATCTGAGATTAAGGTTCAGCCGGTGGACCCACAAGCTATAGGCACTTTAATACTTTGCGATAGTGCTTCAACTACCGTCCCAATATATTAGGGTCAATCACTTTGTAGGTATAAACAGTTTCCATTACGCTTCCTATATAATGAAATTTCAATTATCTGATACTATTGCTTTTAGGTAGCTACTTAGTTTTACTGTAGAAATAATGCTAAAATTATAACCGATGATAATTGATAGAAATTACTTAATTACTTTTACAATTTACTTTTTTTATTTTACACTGGGCCCTGATCAAACGGGTAAAGAGTATGTCGGTTTTACTAGCGGCTCGTCATTCCAGGCACAGGCGAGCTAAGCAGTTACACAACGCTGGAGTAATTGCGAAAAAACCGCGGTATTACGATGAGCTTTACCAGCGAGCCACCAACACCGTGGTTAAAGCTTACCCGTCGATTAGGGCCTGGAATCCTTAGGGTTGACAACACATCAGCAATTTAATTTAATGAGCTCGTTTGCGAGCGTTCCCTGTATTTAAAACTCTTTTTTGGTAAATAAAATAGCAAAAATTAAACACCATCTTCAGTATATATTATGTTGTTGGATGGATACTTGAATAGCATAGCTATCAATTCGTAGCATAGTAAGCAACCACTTAAGCCATTATCAGCAGTCAAAAATAAGGAAAGCTGCAGGTGTATTGTTACACCTAAAGACTAGGATAGTTTGAAATTTCCGAATATAATGTATTTTTTACAGAAATCAATCAGATTATAGAATTACAGATTGGTCGTATATATGTATGTCAAAATATGATAGTATACTTTTATAACTAATATTAGCCAGTGTCTACTAGTACTATTTCTGATGTAGCTGAAGATAGTTAAGCGCACTGACTCCGCTTTACAAAATCCTATATTAAGATCCTATATCCTATACCTCAGCTTATTGGCGAACTCTGATATTATATTCATGTTTCACTTAGTGGTTTTGTAAGTGGCCTTAACTTAATTACATCTATATGGATATTTTACAAACGTTTACAGTGTCTCTCATGTTATTACACTACATTTATACTTTTGCCCATAAACAATCTAATTTTTATATACATTTGGCGCTTCGTTTTATCGAAAGTATGTCACGTGGAATAAACCACCGATTCTTATCTCCGGCTGGTAATTTTAGAGACTATTGAAAGCATGTCTGTTTTCTCACATAATCAAAGTGGCGTACTGAGATGGTAATCGAATCACGAGAAGTTAATAAACGCTACCAAAAGCACGCATGCATTTCTTTTTTTAAATTGCCATTCACGATGTCCGTAATGTGTTTCTATATCAGCGAGTCACTATCGTCATGTTTCTGTTTCTTCGATACATGTTAAGAAAATGAATATTCATTCGACGTGATAGAATGCTTGAAATTACTTGCGACCTTTTTAACGTAGTCTAGCATAGTTTCTTTTTGCCTACGATTGTAGATAAGTTCAAAGAGATAACAGAATAAGATAAAATATTTTAGTTATTTTAATGGTTTCTTGGAAGATTACAATAAATGAAAATTGCTCATCGTCGTGTATATACAATAAGTCTGTTTAATATAATATACTGCCGTCGTAAGTAAAATTATAAGTTCCAGGCAAATATGAAACGTTATACGTTCCAACACTAGACACAGGAGCTCCTCTCATTTCTGACATTGCTTTGACCATTTATACTGATAACGAAGTATTCTATACAAGTCCTCAGCATTCATATACCGTCAGGTGAATCATGTGCACGCTTGTCACCCTATTCGATATATAATTAAAAAACTTTTCATATTTGTTTATACGTATTTTCATTTAATCAAGAACGAGATCGCTAGATACATGAAGGAGATTTAGCGATGCAAACGACGTTATTCTCGTGACATTCGCCAACTCCGTGAAGTTAGCATAATTCTTCCAAATCCTTTTTTTAATTGCTAAGAAAGGGCAGGAGCTTAGCGTAGCTGTCTATGGAAACAAACAATATTAGTCGGGAGCACTGCTCCGCTACACGCTACATTCTGTACGTGTTGGCATATTTCATATGTTCTCCAAATATTCTATCCTTCAGACATTCTTGTTTCTTCGCGATGCTTTCCTTCACCGGTGAGCACATGATAAATGAGCACTTAAAATTGTAATCAACGATATCATTGGTGCAGAGGGAATCTAACCCCTTGCTCACGTACTTTAACCTATGTATACTAAAATATATGCATTCTTTAACACAATAATAAATACTTATTATAAATAAAACTCACTTTCTTTTAATGGTTTCATAAGTACACAACCCGTTCCAGGAAAATATAAATAAGCACCCATATCTAGTGTAGTTTTTATTAATTTATTTATTTACTCTTTATTGTACACCAAAATAATTAAACATCAAGTACAGTTAAATCTAAATTAGCATATGTACAATAGGCGGTCTTATCACTCTGAAAGTATTTATTTCATATATTTTATTCATATTTACTTCAACTGTAAATCAGTGCAAATATCTCTTGTCCAAATAAGAGAATTGTGTAAGAAATACCACTCGCTGACGCTCCAAGGAAACCTGGTTGTTCCCACACGATCTAGGTTTTCTTAACGCATAGACTCAGAATTTGAATGCTGCAGAGTATCGGCCATTGATACGTCTGAAGGATTAATCCGCGGAGGACCCTATGGTGGTGCAGCACTTCTATGGAATAAGCTAATATTTCCGAGTGCGGAGGTCATACTCTGCTATAATAACAGGATATGTGTTGTGAATCTAAGCCAAGGAAATAGACACGTGCTCGTTCTGAGTGTTTATATGCCTACGAACAGTGACGACAACCTAGCGGAGTTTAAAACCTGTTTATAAAAAATTAGTGCAGTGATAGAATTATATAATATAATAGATTAAGGTGTGTTGACATTGATCTTTTAGGTAAAGAATTCGACACGTGCACATTTGTAAGTGATGCGCATGGGACATGTCGATGGCTGGCTCGGCCACTGCATCGTGACTGCGACCAAACCGCGGCCAAACTGCGGCCGTCACTAGCGCAGTGGGTAGTAATACACACAGTATTATATGACATCTACTCGTCGGATCATTTTCCGTTACATGTTCAGTGGACTATTAGTACAGTCATGCCAATAGAATTGGCTAATTTAACTAGTAACAAGTCAAACATTGTATGGGGCAATAGAAACTCGGCGGAAATTCTGAAATATAGTACCTTATGCGATTTGAATTTGAATAATCTCTTAAGATTTTTTTTAATAATAATAATAATGTAACTCTGATATAGTTTGTACGAATAGTAACTGTTATACTCCAATAAATAAATTTTATAATCATTTTATAAAGATACTGCAGACTAGTGCAGATAATTGTTATAGGCACATAAGAGATAAAAAGCAGTTTGTGATTGGTTGGAACTATCACGTGAGGCATCTACATGTTAAGGCTAGATTAAACTTTAGTGTCTGAGTTGTTTTTGACAAACGATCTTCTGGTAATTATCATAATAAAATGTTTTCGGCTTGTAAGAAATTTAAATCCGCACTTAAAAATTGCTAACGATCATAATTTAATTTATAATGCAAAAAAACGTAGGTAGTGATTTTTAAGGCGGGAATGGGACTAATGCGCCTGAGGCGCACGTGGCGGGTCAACCTGTTATAATAGTTCAAAGGTTCAAATACCTCGGTCCCGTAGTGACAGCGGACAGAAAAGACGACAGAGAAGAGCTCTGTCTGTATGTGGCAATATGATTGCCAGGAGGTTTATCAAAGCCTCCAAGGAGGTTAAGACTATGCTCTTCCAAACGTACTGTCAGTCTTTCTACACCTGCCAGCTCTGGACTGAATATGCGGGGCGATCCTTGAATGGTATTCGTGTGCAATATAATAACATCTTTATAATGCTTATGGGTCTCAAACGCTATTGCAATGCCTCAGGCACGTTTGTCGAAGCATGAATTAATACGTTTAATGTCATTCAAAGATTCAGAATCGCTTCATTCATGTCCAGGTGGTGGTGGGTGTAGAAACAAGATAATTAGTGAGTTCGCGGTAAGACTGCCGGCCACAGCCTTTTATCAAAAATGGCTCAAGATAGCTGCTTGAAATGAAGGTTCCCTCCATTTAGACTTAGATAGTTTAGTTTAGTTTAGTTTACGACGGGCTGGTTTCCGCAACTCCACGTCTAAGCGCGTATTTTGCGTGTACGCGGGAATAATGTGATTATTCGAGCCATGATATCTCCCCGAAGAAGTTCAACAGTCCCTAGATGTTGCAAGCAACTTCGGGGTGCAAGCCCGGCGTGCCGAGATGTTTAACCCAGTATGAAGTGACTTCTGGACATGTCAGCAACACTCGAGCCGCCGTTTCTTCCTCTCCCATGCGTGCTCTACACGGGGGTTTAGACTTAGATATTGTTATAACATAATTATTTTAATTTATAGTAATTTTGTACTGTCTTGTCTTTTTTTTGTTGGTAAGTTATATGGTTGCAATGTGCCTGAAACAAAGATTATTTATTTGTTTTATTTATTTATTATTTTCTCTACACTTAGCTTCCTACCTCTTTCCACTTCTTGCGGAATTTCTAGTTTATTTAATTCAGACGCCTCTTTACTCACAAACACGCTCTCTAAGTATTCTTTACGTCTCTTTAAACTCGAAAGATCGTTAGCATACAACCATGTGCGCCTCGTATGTCGTTCATTCTAGGCTGTTTTGAATTTCCTCCAATATTTTCCCTCAGTCTACGTTAATGCGTCTCTTTTACATCTTCATCTTGTAACTTTTCTATTCCCATACCCTGTAACGCAGTGGTAGATATACATGTGCAATGCTGCCAACACCCGAACAGACCATTAATTCGACATAAGACCAAGTAATGATCCGTCCCTACATTCTTTCATCACTGCTTATGTCATCACCTCTTTTTACGTGATACATGTGAATCTTCTTATGACGAAAGAAAGTGTTCGTCACAAAAAGATTCTTTTCCACAAATACAGTGAGGAGGCCTTCACTATTCTCATTTTTAGTTTCATTACCAAACGTTCCCAATATCCTTTCATATCCAGACCTCTTCACCCCAATTCTTCCATTAAAATTACTTAACATAATAATATTTTCCTTTTTTTAACATTTCAACAAAACGATCCTTACTATGTCCCAAAACTGCTCTCAGATGTAAGTTAGACGTCTGGGGCGTATACCCCTAGCACAAACGGCTTCTTTAAGCCACTGTCATTCGTATGCATAGCAGCCTAGGGCTTACACATTAGTACCCTTTCACACATTGACCCATTCTTTCTGAAAGGATGACACCGACTCCCTGGCATGCCCGCTCGGTCTCGTCTTCACCATACCAATAAGCGGTATACATGCGATGTGGTATCTTTTTCTTTTCCTTTTGTCTCATTTACACATAACACATCTATTCATCTATCATTAATTACTTCGCATACTTCATTCATCTTCTTATTCATTGGTCCACATACATTCAGTGTAGCCAGACGGGCTTCCGCAATCCACTTTTTACCCCTCCGAGAGACAGAACGTGACCGGGGGCGAACCTCGTCGCCCGTCTTACTCCCGGAAATTCTGTTAATTTGTTCATGATAGTACATTTCAACCCGCCAATTTTAAATCAATTTTTGTGTTACCAACATTAAGCGACTTTTTTAAAAAGATAATTCAAGATTAAATGGTTTTTTTTTTTAAATAAATAAATTGCTTCATAAAAATCGAATTAGGCTTATAAGGGGTCGCTAGACAACAGACTGAGCTTACTAAATGTATTTTTGTGCATGAGATAATTAAGAGGATGCTTCGAGTATATTTTGTAACTGCGAAGTCCAAAGCGTGCCTTATATTTGACGCAGTTCTCCGTCGACAGTCTAGGTATTTTATATGCCTCGTTGGTCTAGTGGTTGTAGTAGTGCGACCGCTGATCATGAGGTCCTGGGTTCGAATACTGGGTCAGGCCAAAAAATTAATTATTGAGTTTTTCCGGCAAGATATTCTCAGTAGCTGCCCGGAGTCAGGAAGTTGGCGGTGTCTCACCCCCGTGCCCCGGAAAGCACGTAAAGTTATTGGTCCTGCGCCTGATCTTTCTCCAGTCATGTCGGTTTACCGTCCCTCCGGATTATGAGAGTGAGGGAATAGAGAGTGTACGTGTACTTGCGCGTACACATGGGCACTATAATCCTGTCCTGCGCCGAGGGCTAGTCTACGTTGAGGCACGCCGCTGTGATCAAAATTCGGTCTGGAGGTAAAATAGTTATAACACCGTCTACCGGAGGCCACGAAGTGTTCCCCCAAGTTATATTTCAAAATACTCAATAGCCACATGGTATAGGGTGACGCATTCTCTTTAACCAGGATTTTTATACTACCTTCTATATATGTTGAATGTTTCCTAAGACTCCAGGCCGTGAATTCCAGGGATGGTTAATTACGACTGTAAAGTCAAGGCAATATTTTTAGATCAAATGTTATATGTACTTGTAGAAATATTTAAGGCTTACAAGCGAGTGAATAGTTGAAGAGAACTCCTGGAAGAATGTTAATCGTTCAATCAAAACAATACAAGTTGAGTAAGAAGAGTATAAGGTAGTTGAAGAATTGGATAATTGTCTTAAATCTAAAGGATAAACGAAAGGTGGTGGCTGCCATATGCGTCATACTCGCGAAAACCTATTGGTTCTACTCCGGTTCGTTTTAGACTGATTTTATGAAATATCACCATCTCATTGTCGTCTAAATAGTTACATTAAAACTTCATTCCCTATTTCGCATTCTTTAGATGTGGAAACTATAGAAAATATTTATAGATTACAAATATTTATAGATTATAAAACTATAGATTAGATTAGAATAATTTTTATTCAATATACGAG
>DWHP01001670.1:0-15642 GCA_018247895.1 Parnassius honrathi | reverse complement strand
GTACATAATTAATTATAAATTCCTCAAATTTATTATATTAATATAAAAGTTTAGTTTAAGGAATTAATGAACATTTAAATTTTACTTTCAAAAACAATTAGTAACTCATATTGATTATTTATTTATTAAAATGTAAAATAATGTAACTATTAAGTTAAATAGTAATATTTGCATAATAGCCTGAGATTTGTAAATTATAATATTATTGTAATTAAAATTATAAATTGATTCATACTGTAGTGTAATTATTAAAATAATAATAGCTTAACTAATCTCATATAATATTTAATATTATTTATGTAATAATAATGTAATAATTCGATTGATAATTTATAAACAATTTATTGTATAAGAATTCAAATGGAGTGGATCTGTATAAGTATTTAATTGTACATAATATTTGAATTCAAAAAGAATGTTTGTACCTAACTTTTAGGCAATGAAATAATTTTAAAATGTAACATTGGGTTTGTTTAATTAGCTGTATTTCATGTCATTTTTGCATGCCAATTATGGTAAAACATGTCAGTTCCACGTCATTGGTCGTCTTATGCATCATATTTTTAAGCAAATAAATTTTCTATCTATCTATCTTCTTTAAAATTTGATATCTTTTTATTTTGTACTACAAGAAAACGCAGCGCGCACGCTGTAATTATTTCGACGTCTGCCATAGTCGAAAGTCGAAAATGATGTGAGTGGTAGGGCAGAATGTAAATACACACTTCTCTCGATCCTGCCACGGCAGTATTTAGCGCAGTACGGCCGGTAGCGCGAGGTGTAGTGGCAGGGGCTGAATGTAAATGAGGCTTAAACCATTTCCTAGTAAACCTTTCTGAACAACACAATGTCATGGCACTTATGTTCCTGTTTACAAAACATACATACACATTTTTATACAAATAATTTACACTAGTCATTTCTTCCTTTGCTTCTTCTCATCAGATGTTTGTCTTTGAAAGAAAGCGTGAAGACTTGACATTGAATTTTGGGCTAGTTGATTTGATGGTGACCATTCCAGCGATATCGATTGATGCCTTCCACAATTTGAAGTGCCGCCTGCAGTTCTTTCTCCTTCAACTTCTGTATCCGCCCATTTTCCAAGAAGATGTAATAGACGGTCTTTCGTCCTGTGAGCGTTATTTTCATCTCCTCTTTTATAAGGAACTTGTCTTTCGATTGCAGAGCCGTTAACTAATTTTCCAATCATCTCCCGTCTTTTGTCAAACTCTTCGAAGAACGTGCTGTGTCGGTCTTTTGGTTGGTCTGGTACATCTCGGCTCATATTCGTTAGTCTTTTTGATCTGGCCGATTTAGCCCAGGGCATTTTGCTAGTCATCGGTTTCTCCTGCTCCTTCTCTGCGAGGAATGCTGAACTTATTTTATTTGTTGATTTTGAAGTGAAAACTTTTCTTTCTGCGTTCGTCGCGTCCCCATTTATCATGGTTTTTGTGATCGGTGTTCTTGATTCGGTTTTAAATCCATTCTGCAGTGTCTTTTCCTCCTTCGACATGTTTTTTGTTTCTGTAATGTTCTTATCGAATTCTTTGAAGCAATTATTGTTAACTAGATCCGTACTCATTGTGGATAACATGAAAAGATGATCTGACAGTTTCTTGATTTCTTCAGCTAAATTTTTTCTAACGAGTACATCCTGCTTTTTGTGTAAGAAACAGCTGCTGTCTGATGCTCTTCTTTCCACGGGGTTATACCTTTGTGATGATGGCGTTGAATCTCTTAAAGGAGGTGGTTCGAGGTCGTCCTCATCGAAGATTATATCGGGTGAACTGCTAAGTGAACTTCTGGGGGACGGTGAACAGGCACCCATAGATGATCTTTCGTAGTTTCCATTATATAGGTATATGATCTCATGCGCCTGATTGTCGAAAACGTATGGAGAATTGGGATGTTCACTCCATCGCTCGACGAAAAGGCGTAGGTTGTCTTTTGCCACGTCAAGTTCATGTTTCGGCGATGGTTGGGGTCTGGGTTTGTCTCTCTTCACCTGAGTCCGTTTGATGAGCCAACGGTGACGCAAACACTCCGTGGCGCTCGGTCGTGACCTGCGACAAAGACCCTTGTTACTATGACCCAACACCTTATGAGTGCAATAGCGGAAAGTAAGTTTATTGGATTGTGAGTGCAGTTTGTGGTCTAATGTGGTATGAGTTGAGGAGGATTTTTAACATTTCTATAAATATTCAAAACCATCATTACACTAAAACTACATCTAAATATGAATAAAGGTGGTTACGGCATTATCGTATAGGTTCTACATATTTCTACTTATGTTAGAAGGCAATAAATACAATGTCTACGAGTATCGGTTAGTGACGGGACTGCCAAGTGTTGGATGGAAAAAAATAAACACCAGTAACAAAGGGTCTTTATCGAGGCTGACACATAATGCAGCTTTTATGACTATCAACAAAAAGATGGAAGCTTTGAAACCCAATTTCAATAATTCAGACATCATTTGAATTGATACAACCTATTTCATGGTTCAACTTGATTTATGAAGTGATTTTAAAACCAAAGTTCCGAAAAGGTGTAAACTGCAGTAAAAATTAAAATTAAACTAATTAGTAGGGGCTTCAGACAAAAATCACACCAATAAACCCTATATTTAGACCAGACCACATACAGACGCCATTTTGATTTACTCGTTTAGTAAGAGAAAAAAAAACACCATTTTCTTCAGCTTTCAGTAAAAGATTCGATTTAAATTTATTAAGAATTTTAAGCATTTTTATTTAATATCACCATAAGATTAAATCGCAGAAATATTAAAAGAATATACGGGGTTATCTTGCAATAATCGCCCAAATTTGAGGTGATTGTTCAGGATAAGTAATATTAAGGAAGGAGGAAAAGAAAAATTAATTAAAAAAATCTCAAACATTCTGTCCTTTTTATCTTTTAAATTCAAAATTCTTGCATTAAATTCGTAAGGGTCGATTGGTAGGCAAAAACGTAGTTGCCCATAAATCGCATTTAATTTGGGATAATATAAAATAAAAGTAGAAGCCTTAATTACTTGTATTTTTAAAAACTGTAATAACGGTATACCATTATTTATATATTTGAACTTAAGTTTGAAATTTGGCTACTCTTTGAAAAATAACCCTGTATTGGATTGCATTAAAATACATGAACATCTTTGTTGTAAGACGGAGAATAGGTTTTTTCAAAATGGCGCCCACATTGGTCTTTTTACATAAAACCTTATATACTCACTCTTTGTCCTTCACAAGCAGTTTCTGAATGAAATCCTTGGCGTCATCAGATATTTCGTTAAACGCTTCATCATCAAAATCGTATTTCGCAACTGTTACGTTCGCCATGGTTTCTATATCCGTCTCGCCCATGAAAGGTGACAGTCCCGACAAACTGAAAAGATAATGTACGATTAATGGATAACGCTGCAAATATTTGCAAACAATGTTTTCTAGGTCAGTGTAAGGACCATGCTCTTACAGAATAATGCTGCCGTATTTCATATGGAGATACTTTTTAATAGTAAACGAGGCATTCCTTAGTTCTTAGGGATGACAACGCAATTGTATTCCGATTTTATACTATAACGATTTTTTTTGACTGCCCCGTTGGGCTAGTGGTTGTAGTAGACTGACTGCTGATCATGAGGTCCTGGATTCGAATCCCGGGTTGGGCCAAAAAAATCAATTATTGAGTTTTTCCGTCAAGAAATTCTCAGTAGCTGCCCGGGGTCAGGAAGTTGGCGGTGTCTCACCCCCGTGCCTCGGAAAGCGAAAAGCCGTTAGTCCTGCGCGTGATCTCTCTCCGGTCGTGTCGGTTTACTGTCCCATCGGATTATGCGAGTGAGGGAATAGAGAGTGCACCTGTGCTTGCGCATACACTTGGACACTATAATCCTGTCCTGCGACGATGGCTAGGCTCCTTTGAGACAGACCGACGTCGAAATTCGGTCTGGAGGACATTATTATTTTGATTTTTAATCAAGGATAGTTGATGATGTCCATGGGCCGCACTACCCACTTACATTCAGATGAACTGTGTGATAGTTTGTCACCCTTCTTAAAAAACACGTAATACATAGAAAAAAAGTAATGCGAGAACAATCCGAAGCGTTGCTCCATGTCATTGATTTTTTTTTTATTTTCTTCACGTTTTTCTTAACTGTTAAGAACTTACTTGATAAGTTAGCACGAAAAGGGGCAATTAACAATTTTAATATTTTCGGTACCTACTTGGGACCCGGCGAAAACATTGGATTTTTAATCGAGGATGCCGCAGGTAAATTACTGCACCGGTCTGAGCCAGCATCAGAGGTTCATAGGCTGTTTTAGTATTAATCAACTTTTATATCAAAAATGTTTACAAATTTTACTTACAGCACGTAACATATTACGCCAATAGACCACATGTCGGTCCCGTATCCGATCTGGTCGAAGTTAACCACTTCGGGCGCCACAAACTCGGGTGTACCAAATAGCACCTGTAGTTTTTTCTCGGGGTCGTAGAACCGTGCTAATCCAAAATCGATGATTTTTATTCTGTTACCCGATTTTGTAAGACATAAGATGTTTTCTGGCTGAAATTAAATGAAAATTATATTAGATTAACGGTTCAGCAGGCAGATAGCTAAACGGTGGGCTGCGGCGCTTCGAGCCTCGATTTCGAATCCCGCATGGAACGACTGTCTGTCCAGAATCCAGATACAGATACAAATATTCCAAATGTATAAAGATTAGAGCCTTCGGAAAAATTAAATTAATGTCAACATAATAAATCACATATATTACCAACCATAGATATTGTTTATATGTTTTATACCCAGCTCGGCTGCTCAGTACAATAACATTAGTTGCACCGATGACATGGTACTTCTGAGCCCCTCGATAAGTGCTCTTAGAAAACTGCTCGCTATTTGTGAGCGATATGCAGAAGCGCACAGTGAATGCAAGAAAAAGCGAATTCATTGTATTAAAAGCCGGGAAGAACATATACTTGTCCATTTCGAATTGGAAATTAATGTGAACCCCACTAAACACGTTATTTGATTTAAGTATCTGGGCATTGGCTCAATGAATCACTGAGCGATGACTTAGATTTAGAAAGAGAACGAAGGGCGCTGGCTGTTAGATGCAACATGCTGACCCGCAGGTTCGCTCGATGAAAACGTGTAGTAAAAATTACACTTTTTAAGTCATACTGCCAATAATTTTATACCTGAAACTGTTCCGCCGTCAACTACACGAAGAAGGCATACAGCGCCCTTAGAGTACAGTATAATAATAGTTTCAGGGCACTGTTGGGGTTGCCTCGCTTTTGTAGCCCATCGGGGATGTTTGCAGAAGCACGCGCGGATGGTTTTCACGCAATTATATGTACGTAAGCGGATAGCATCCCTGATGACGCGAATACGGGCCAGCACTAACAGTCTACTGGAAACTGTTGTAAATTGCTTAGACAGTATTTATGTAAAATACAGGATGGAGAGTTCTTCCAGTGATAAATCATTATTAACCGTAGTTTCTTAAAATTTTATATTTGGTTACTAACACACTGCTGTGTGGCAGCGGCCTAGAATACTGTCACCCCTTTCATTCCGTGGATGTCGTACGAGCCGACAGAGGGAAATGCCTTGTAAAAAAAGGAGAACTTAAAGCTTCCGATGGATGGTGGCATAACCATCCCAGTCTTCGTCAGATCAAAAATGCCCAGACCTGTGATGGGCAGCAGCGTCAGAGGTGCGATGTGTCTGGCACTGTAATCGCCAACCCCTTTGCTAAGCGTGGCGCTTAAGGGCAAATCCTCTAATGAGTAGCACCACGAAAACACCCATTATTCCTGGCCGTGGTGGCGATCATGGCAACGTTGGGGCAGGGGTGCGAAGAATCCCCGGGAGAGGACAAGTTACCACCAAAAACTGGACTTGGAGACATATAATGGACGGACTCTGCGGCAAGACGGACACATTTACGAACTGGAAGCTGAGCTGGAAAATATAAGATGGCATATTGTAAGGATAAGAGAAGTTCGAAATGAGGGGCAGGACACAATTACCCTGCAATCGGGACACCTGCTCTACTTTCGGGAGGGAGATGACCTTTCCTAAGGCGGAGTAGGTTTCCTCGTTCATAGGATCCTTCACAAACAACATTGTAGAAAACTCCAGTGTGTCGACACGGGTGGCATAGCATACCTTCTACTTAAGTTATCAAAGAGATATTCTTCGAAGATCGTACAAGTTTATGCCCCTACCTCGGAACATTCGGATGATGAAGTTAAAACTGTTAATGAAGACATTTCTAGGGCCTTATGTAACAACACTAAAGCCCATTACAATGTTGTTATAGGGGATTTTAATGCTAAAGGGTAAGCGGGCATCGAATCGATTTCGGGACCCCACGGTTTTGGAAGCAGAAATCACAGGGGGCGAATGGTGGTCAACTTCCTCCAAAAAGAGGGCCTATTTCTGATGAATTCGTTTTTCGAGAAAAAGCCACAAAGGAAGTGGACCTGGCGTAGTCCCGATAACACTACGGAAAATGAGATTGACTCCATCATGACGGACAAAAGGCACATATTTAGAGATGTCTCAGTGATCAACAAATTCAATACCGGAAGCGATCACCGACTTGTTCGAGGCACTCTGAATATCGATCGCTTGAAATGTCCCGATTGATGAAGTCTACGATTCGACCAAATCTGCTTCAAACCATAACTGGTTTGAAGCAGATTTGGTCGAATCCCAACGCTTCCAGCTAGAACTTAAAAACCGATTCGATGCCCTGAGACCTGGATATTGATGAGGACCTTATTAGCGTGATCAAGATCTTAAGAAATGAGGGCAACAGGTTTTGTGGCAAGTAACATATGGGCCGAAAGTCGAAGTTCTCAGATGAGACATTTCAGCTTATGAAATGAAGGCGTGAGTTAACAACAGCATCACCATCGGAACAGGTGACACTAACCAAGCTTGCGGGACCTGCGTCGCTCTAATGCAATTGCTATACAGGCGGCAATAGAGCGAAACAAGGGATCCAAAATCTTTGCTCGGAAGCTTGGAAGAAGTCACATAGCAAACTCCAGACGCGTGATGGCAAAATCCTCACGTCAAATCGTGAGGTTCTCTCAGAGCTCTCGAACACCTATGGCAAAGTATATGCCTCACATAAGCCACAACCTGACCCAAAATGCGATGATCCCAGAGCCACACTGACCCGCCACTATACCGACGAGCTGCCAGACATCTGCCTTGGGTAGATTGAGCTAGCCCTCAGCCTACTTAAAAATAAAAAGCCCCTGGAGAAGATGGAGTTACCACAGAGCTCTTAAAGGCTGTGAGTCAAACCTTGCTAAAAGAGCTCTGTCGAGTTTTAAACTGCATCTTACGAGATGGGAGAACTCTAAAGGCGTGGAGCAAAGGCATTACAGTCTTTTCTCACAAGAAAAGTGACAAGACTATGCTGAAAAATTATAAAAATTATTTAGTTTCTGAGCCACGTCTATAAGTTTAAAAAATTCATCACAAATCGACTCGCGCGAAGACTCGACGACTTTCAGCCTGTGGAACAGGTTGGGTTTCAAGGAAGATTTGGCACTATAGACCACATTCACACAGTGCGGCTAATAATACAAAAGACAACAGAGTATAATCAGCCCCTGTGTCTTGCATTTGTGAACTAATAGAAAGCCTTTGACTTCATTGAAACTTGGGCTTTTCTGGATTCTTTGCAGCGGTGCCGAATTGACTGGCGGTACATCGAAGTGCTGGGATGTCTTTACAACACTGCATGCATGATGCAATACAGTTGCATCGTGGAGTGAGACAAGGGGATGTTATATCTCCTAAACTGTTAAAAAATGCACTGAAAGATGTTTTTAAGACGCTAGATTGGAAAGGACGCGGCATTGACGTAAACGGTGAGTCTCTCATCATCTCACACTTACGCTTTGCTGATGATATCGTCGTCATGGCAGAATCGCTGCAGGAACTTCAGGACATGCTGAACAGACTAAATGCATCCTCCCAACGTATTGGTCTGTGCAGGAATCTGAACAAGACAAAAGTTGTGTTCAACGATCACGTCATACCAGTTCCAATTACTGTTGATGGAGAAATTCTCGAAGTTGCTCAGGAATATACAAACAAAAGTCTTCAACCAGTGTGTTCTGCCCGTACTCATTTATGGTGCCGAAACGTGGACACTGACGATACGGCTGCTCCAAAAGTTCACTCAAAGTCTCTCAGCGAGCAATAGAAAGAGCCATGCTCGGAGTTTGGTAGACAAAATTTTAAATGAAGAAATTCGCCAGAGAACAAAGGTTACTGACATAGCCTTCCGTGTAAGCTGAAGTGGCGATGGGCTGGTCATGTCTGTCGCAGAAGTGACAACCGGTGGAGTAGACGTGTTATAGAGTGGAGACCGCGTCTAGGCAAACGTGGTGTGAGACGCCCCTGACCAGATGGAGCGACGATCTGTGCAAGGTGGCTGGTAGAAACTGGATGCATGTAGCCGAAGACCGGGCCAAGTGGAGCGCTTTGGGAGAGGCCTATGTCCAGCAGTGGACTGCCGCAGCCTGATGATGATGATGACAGCATTTATGTTTGTGTTTACTACATACATACATTACGCATACCATCAAATTGTATACGTGTCGATACACTGGTGGCCCTGTCTACATGCGTAAGCAACGTAGGGCGAAGACCATAGAATACTATAATACATACATAGTAGAAAGGGGGAGTGGGCGGAGGCCGTGTAGCCGCTAACATGTCAATTCATACCTATAAATGTCAACGCAATCAATCGTTTCCAATTTTCGTGTCAAGCGTCGCTGCATGCAAATTATTTAAAAAATGGCAAATTTTGAAATAATTACGTGTCAAAAAAACAGCGGGAAGTGGAATTTAAATAACCGCCTAATTTAATAAATTTTAATAATCCTACAACCGGTAAGTCGAAACTATTTACATGTTTTGAACATTAGAAACAAAAATAAAGAAATATTGATGTGTCAAAAATATTAATAAAAAGTCTAAAATGTGTAAATTCGCTCAGTCTGTCAACACAGCGAATCGGGTTTGTAGTAGTGATAACTCATAATACGACGTAATTGCTTGTACGTGTGCTCCTGGCGACGCCGATCCTCGTACAATATAAGGTTGGCAACCATTATATTGTGTATTATAGTATTCTATAGCGAGGACTATGTCGATATTTTTATCGATAAACAAATCGTAGTCCGCATAAGATCAGCGTTAGTAAAAGTGATTTTTAGTGTTTTTTCATTCTTCACAAATTCACTGCTGAACATAGGCCTTCCTCAAGAATTGCCACAAAGCACGGGCCTGAGCCGCCTGCATCCATCGGCCTCCTACATTTCTTACCAGGTCATCACTCCATCTAGTGTAGGGTTCGCCCTACACTTCGCCCACCGGTACGAAGCTGCTACTCGAGAACCTTTTTTTCCCGACCGGTGATCGATTCTTCAAGTTATATGGCTGGCCCCTTGTCACTTGAGCTTACTAATTCGTTGAGCTATGTCACCACTCTGATTCTATTGCGTATATCTTTATTTCTAAGTTTATCACGCGGAAAACCCCGAGCACAGCACTCTCCTAGAGCTCGCTGAGCTTCCTCGTACGGCCAGAGGTGAAGGGTACTTTAGTATAATATAAAACTATGATTTTATTAGTTAACAGAATTATGGCCAGTTTTTGACAGACTGATCAAACTCAGATATTAATCCTAATTTAATCAAAAATTTGGCTATGGATACTTTCCATGTTGTGTTTATACTGACCAACGTATCTGTAGCTTCATCGTCGTTATCGGATATAATATTAAACTCGTAGTCGACATAGCCATAATGCCTTTGGCTGTTAGCATGGTACTCCGTCAATTGCTTAATTTTTATGACCGAGGTACAATAATTTTTTTATCAGGATTACTCTCCGTCCTCAATTTTAATGTCGTGAGCGCTTCTTGAGTAAACCCTGGTCGGTCACTGATGGTACTTTACCACTTAGTCATTCATATTAAATTGGGTCGTTACAGTGCATAAATTGCAAGGCACTACAGTCGATAAGGCTGTCGTATATTACATAATTTGCCATAACATTTGCCAAAGGGCGAGCTTATGTGGCTCTTAGTAAAGTATATATAGAGTGTTTATAGATCGAAATCAAAGAAAACTTCAATAATACACATAATAGTGTTGCGCACCATAATTGATGCCACTAGCGCCATCTAGTATCAAGTAGCAACTAGGAGAGCTTTCAAGAAAGTTCTCCTGTTGCTACTAATCCAAATATGTTATAAGATATCGATAACCGCATTTAAATTGGTCGAGCCATCTCGAGGAAAAATTCGCTACAGTTCATTTTAACGTGTGAAAACTGTTTATTGCTGCGCCCCCTAGCGAGTTAACATCATAACATCTATCTAAGAACCATCGTCGATGAGTCACAAACCCTTTACAAAAAACCATATCTAAATTGGTCCACCCGTTTTGGAAATAAATGGGAACATCCGTTTGCTATACAAGTCGGCATTTTGACAGTGCAATGCGACGTCAGATCGCATTTGAAATCAAGACAACACTGAACTTGGGTTGGTGCACCATAAACATTTTCGCACTAAGGAGTCGGTGCCATTTGGTTTGTTCATTAAGCTGGTCCATACGCAGTAGTATAATAAGTCTATGATTTTTACTAACTTTATTTGTTTTGAACATGTAGAAGAGTGCTTTCACAGAATGGCAGCCAAACTCAGCTGTATGGTGTGGACAAGAACCAGAACATTTTAATGATAACAAGGCATTTTATGTAGTTCTCTAAGTTTACAAATGTGCATTTTGATCAAAGATCAAATGTCTCTATGTTGCATTTTATGCTCATTTCACCCTTAAATACCGAATTGGCAAACATCCTCACCATGCTACATATATATGCATATACATAGGCATAGTCTTGCCACGATCTAATCTAAAATGATCTGACTGAAAATTAAAAGTAAAAAGTAACTTTTACCTGTTACTGCTAAAACTACTGCAAAAATAAATAAAACATAAGATCAGATATGTACATAACAGAGCAGGCAGGTGCACAAATTAAATCCAAATTACTATTATAAACACTATTAGAAATGGTTTTTAATATACAATCCCAGTAATAAAACACTGCAACTTAACATTTTCATCAGTCTGTAGGCACAATATCACCAATCGTTTATGCACTATACTACAAATTATCCGGTTGTGTGATATTTGGTCTGCACTAAGGAACATGGATAGCTTTTTCGCGTCTACTCGACATACGCAGACTCGCGATAGATCTTCATTAATTTGACTCTCCGTTTCAGAGTCTGAATGTTCTATTGGACCTGTAACATATGCTTTTATTAGTTGTTTATTGACCTTAAGAATCAAAATCGAGTGCGGAGGCTAACATTAACTTAATTTAAAGATAATGTTTCAGCACAAATTTAAGTTTTAATCAAGTTATCTGTCAACTAGTAAATACTAAACTAATGTAGTAATCTATACAAAATAAATGAATGATATTATAATAAATTGAAATGTCTGTCTGCAGTATATATCTGGCTTCTATTAAGCTCAGGGGCATGGAGTATAGAGGTAAGGAGAACAATCTCCCATTGGAGAATATTTGAAAATGTTACCATCAATAAGCAGTAAATAACAGTTCAAAAACTATCCACTACAACGCTGGAGTAGCTACAGGGTACGATAAATCGCCGTAAAATACGTTGAGAGTGATTTTAAAAACAAAAATTTTGAAAGCAAAAAAATATTTATTATATCGTTAAGAATTATGGTGAGTCTGTGCAATAAAAAATTATAGAAAGTTCTTTAAAATTCAGACTGTATCTACAGTGGCGCCACCCTTATTTAGCGCTTTCCTACGGACACATTTTATACAGAGTCTACTACTCCTTTCCTCTACACTCCATACTCAGGGGGTTACTTGCATGCTATTATGACAGATATAGCCATTTAAAAAAATATTGCGTCTTTTTGTCTGTCCGCATTAATCTTTAGAATGGCTAAAGTAATTGTGATGAAATATTATAAACAAATAGAGAGCAACGCCCGGAGCTATCTAGGCCATACATCAGAATATTTTTTAAACAAAAACTTCATAATATAAATGTTCTTTCATTATCTTAAATCTAAATTGTCACATTAATAGATCGCATCCAAGCGAAGCCAGGGCAGGTCACTAGTATATAATGAATACTATATTTATAAATACTAAATATCACTTTTTTTATAGTTTAAAGGTTACAACGAGCACACACTCCACCTGATGGTAAGTTGATGTTGTCACCCATAGACATCTACATTTAACCTTGATTAAGAATTAAAATGCAGATGCATTGTCACCCTGAGAACTAAGATGGAATGCCTCGATTCCTGTAAAACGGATCTCCGGTTCTCTACACTCACCATACGAAACACAGCAGCATTAAGCTGCTATTTGACGCTGGTGTTCTGTGAGAATATGGTCCTTCCCGGGTCGAGCCGACCCATTCGTGCTACAACCTATATGTAACCTATATGTATGTGCTAATACAATAATATCATATCCACGAGCAATTTTTTTTAAGTGGTTCTTTATATCTAAATAACATACAAATAACTCTAGAGAGTTCAATAGAAGCAAGTTATTTTAATATTACAGACAGACATTTATTATATATGACATAATAATGATTGAATGTTAATATTTTACTTATAACTGGTTTGGCAAAACCAAAAAACCTAGCAAAATTCTCGTTTTTAATAAAAGTTTGTTTATTTAAAAAAAATATTATTTCCTTTCCTGGTCAAGCCGAACCAATTGTGTTGGTGCCATTTTGTAATTTTAGATGAAGTATGGCTCTATCGCATATAATATGAAGCTTAGTAGCAATCGCCTCATTTCTAAGGTTTATTTTTACTAATTTATTCCTTATTATTATAACTTTCTCTTTGAATATAAATGTGTGGTTGTACCAATAAAAGGTATCCTTAAAACTTGTATGAGGTAACAATAAGTAGATTAAAGACTCATATGAAAATGGTGATACCTATGAAGGTGGATATCCTAGTCTTACATCCATTGCCAATACTTAAATAAAAAAAACAGTTTACATAATTTTAAACATACCTTCAAAATTGTCAACTCTCAATCCTTTATATCTAGTAGAAACTTTAGCCATATCAGTTTTGATCTGCAATGTAAGCCTACCCTCAGCTGAGGCTCGTATCACCACATCTGTAGCCATTGTTCTCATACGGTCTATTGATGTTCTGAGCTGTTTCAACGGTGGCAGCTCTATTGAAATCTGGAAAAATACATATTGAAAAATAACAATAACGAGCAGCAGCTTGTAGCAATTCTTTTATTTTCCCATAGTTTGTGTATATTTTGGGGCTCTACTTCAGATACATCTTTATAATGGATGCAGAGAAGTCTCATAAATGTACATTACATTACAAAATAAAACAAAATTCTCCCAAAGGCCTCATCATGTTAGATCCATGTTCCACATAAAGCTTTTTAAATGCCCGGGCTCAGTTGGACTCAAGCCAAAGGAATGAAAAAACATGATGATAATAATAATTTTTATAATATATACATTTTATATAATAAAAATTATATACATTTTTTAGAAATATCAACCAGATGAAAAAAAAATTGCCCACATAATAAAATGTAAGTATAAATACACATACATCTGGTTTTGGCACTTGAGGCTCATGAAAATCTGACCAAATTTTTCTAGGCACTACAATCGCAGGTATATCATGTGTGACTTGTCTTGTTTGTGGAGATGTTGAAGAAGGCTGAAAATAAATAATTTGACAATCATCATATTTTTAAAGTTTATAATAAAAAGATTAAGAACAACTTTAAACAATATGCTTTTTTTGAAAAAAGAAAAAATCAAGGGAGAAAAGAATAGAAATAAAAATTAATGAAAGATTATTTACCATTTCAATTTCTAACGTTAGGCATGGACATTGTTTCTTTGTTAACTTCATCTTCAATGTTTTCGCTGATTTCAGTGTTACCAGTGGTCTGGCCAAATTGGCTTAAAAATAAAATTCCCACTTTAATGCAATTAACTAATCAACTAACTATAAATTTAAATACAATATATTATAACTTTAAAAATATAATTTCTAATTCAACTTTCATTTCATGCACCAAATACCTATGGATTTTTTTTAACTGACAGTGGCTAAGATGTGTTGTCTTTGTAGAAGCCACAGGAAAAAATTGGAAAGATCAGATGATCATGTACACAATGCATCCAAAATTACTGACGATGGCTGTACTGGTGCAGCTGTCTAGATTCCCAGGTTTAAAATAATCCATATCTTTAATGTCCTTCATTATGTTCCATTTTTACTGCTTAAGCAATTGCAAACCATGAAGTTCTGCTATATGTTAAATCTCATAGCCTAGACAAAACAGTGATTTTAAGCGATTCTAAGAGTTGTTTATTTGCTATTTTATCTAACCAATTTCAAAGTAAACATAAATGTCTTTTAATTCTTAATGTAACAAGTGGTAAAATTAAAAAATTTGTACAACCAACTTCAATATAAATAAAATAATTTATGGTTATTTTAAAAACTGCTGTACTGATTCTGGTAAAATTTAAATGGGACCACCCTATACCCTTTGAAACAAAAAATAATTTTACGACTCGGTTCAGGCGTCTTTGAGTAATCAGTACCTCCTGTTTTTTTTAAGTCGGTTGAAAAGCATTATGTATAGGTGTCATCTTAAAGGGATTTATCTGTTTGGCTTAGATACCTAGTCATAGTGGTATCTGTGAAAATGAAAAAGCAAATTTATGTGGCAAAGAGGCACAAGAAATGGCACCCCACCTACTCCTATGATTGACTTTCATTCATCATTTCATCAGATCATTTGCTAGGAAAAAGCTTGTTAATATATGGAATTGGATATGGAAAACATCACAAATACTAAAAGGCAAGTACTATGGTTTTTCATATTTAATAAAGCAAATAAGCATGCTACTTTTGTTGTCTGCCGGTCTGGTTGAGAATCGGACACGCCTGTACCTATGTTCACCTAGCTTAACTCAGAATTCGGGATAGTTCTCTGTGCTGTGCTGAATGCTAACTAAAACTTTTATAACCGCACCAAATTCTCATCATCTCCGTAACCCGTAGATAGGGCTGCCATCCGTCCGAGTTTCCCCGGACTTATTCTGATTTGGAAGACGTTCGGGGAGCGTCCGGGCGGGGTCTAAATATCATATGCACGGGTGCAACCCGGACTATAATATAAGTCCAGGTTTTCAATCAGACCCCGTTCTCATAATTTATGTAAATAAAAGCTATGGGTTAGGTATTTCACCGCATGCGCTGCCGACGCTATTTTACTACGCGAGCGGCCTCTGCGCCGAATTTCAACTTTCTAAAGTCAAAGTCAAAATTATTCATTCATAAATTTTTATTTCTTTAAACAGCAACTGTTACTAAAATAAGTCATAAGCATTTTGTATTTTATCACCATGTCTGTTGACAAAGGTGCAGTGAAGAACAGACAAGAAACTCGAGGTTTGCTCTTTTAAAAACTGATTGTGCAATTTTTCTTATTTACTTTAA
>DWHP01001669.1:0-15643 GCA_018247895.1 Parnassius honrathi | reverse complement strand
TTTTTTATTACTTTTCGACATAGGGTGATGACACAGAATACAAAATAGATGACGGCTATTTTTACTCGCCACCGCATGGTAGAAATTTATTGTTTACAATCAATTACGTAATTTAACAAATTTTATTTTATTTTAGAGTCTCAAATTAAACTTTAACAAATTGTCCCATAGAATAATTTACAACCCATTATAAAAATCTTGAAAAAAAAAACGTACAAATCTCCAACGAATTGAACAGCTATATATTTAAAATTTATATGGTTTCACGGAACGTTATTGAAAAATATCTCCAACCGTTTGGTCAAAATTTATTCGAGTCCCTTGTAAATCGTTGAAACACTAATTTCTCGAAGGATATTTTGGATTAAGCGATTTTTAAATTTCCCCTTTTTTATATTATATAGTCTTTAAATGTTGTTTACGTTTATTACTTATGAAAAAAAAACGATCCTGCTCACTGTCAGCTGCCTCAGTCCATCTTTCATCTGTAAGCGATAAAACGATACCGTCTTGATGATTATCTCATCATCAGTATCGGTAACGTTTTGTGAGTTAATACCCCATAATATAGGGTATTGTGTAAACTTACGTCGTCACATTCCATACTTATTACTTATTTTTGTATTAGTTATACTTATTTTTGTTCCAGTCTGAAGGGTATACACAGAGTGTGTAATTACGTGCTGTGAGGTCCTCAGAGGTGGTAACGCATTTGCAGCCTATATGTTTAATTTGTTTAATGTTGATTGCAGGTGTTTAGATCAGTAAGGTGGACGACGTTTCATCCGACTGATTATAATTCGTGAACTGAATTAACAAATAAACTAACAGTTAATTTGTTACCTCAGTTTTATATAAAAATATCTACACTGCACAATTGTCACGTAATAATTATTTAATGTAGCTGATGTATAATAGGACAATTATGATGAAGACAATATTTTAAATAATATATGTGTTATTAAAAAAAACGCTCTTACTTTTTATACTACCATATACACAAATATCTCCAAAGTTACTTACATATTAATGACTATTTTTAGTTTAGCTAAGGATGACAATCAAGCCAGGTAATACAAACAAGTGGGTGCTGTGATGGATGAACTTCTAAATCACGCGTTGTCACCTAGAAAACTAAGGCACAAATAACTTTATATTAGTCAGTCAAACTAAGGTGGAATGGTTCGTTACCAGTAAAAACGGTCACCAGTTCTCGACTCTCAACATGCGAAACAGTAGTATAACGTCACTCTTTTATACCGTTGTTCTGTAAAAACGTAATTCTTCTCCGGTTGAAGTGATGAAATCACGCTGCAACTGTAGTACGGATGTCATTTTGCTCTTATCAAATGTTACTTCTTTGCCGGCTTCAAAAACAGGAGGTTCTCAAACCAAATATAATTTGTTATGTTTGTATGTATGTTATGCAATATCTTCATCAAATATGAACCGATTTAAAGTAAGCAGGTTCTTTTTTATCAAATAGATTTTACTTTAAAGGTACAATATGAATTTGAAACATAAATTCTCCCCTAAAATTAGGCGTGGGTTGATAAAATTGAAGACGAAGTATTCAGTAATTTATTTATTTAGACAAAATTTAAAAAAGTGTGATTCCCTAGTCCACTTAAAAGAAATTACACTTTCAATAAAAAATACTGAATTCAAATAACTTAAAAGAATAAAATAATTTCAACATACTAGCTGCTGATTTCAGGGCTTTTAATATTTATTACACTGTGTTTTTTTTTAACCGCAATATTTTAGCACTGACCATAGTGTGCTATCTTTGGCATCAATATCTGAAACTCGTAATAGACAGTGGTAGAGCCACACGGCAGCTTTTGCTGTCGCATGGATGGGCTGGCTAAAACCGGGGTGGTACCACGACCTCATAGAATACAAGCGTGAAGTAGAGAGTTGCCTCTGCGTTTCGTTTGGTGAGTGCGTGCAGCTGGAGGCCCAATATACCCCCTCTTCAACAAGGTAGCGGAATTAAGTGAGCCCAAGGAGGGTACCAGCACCTCTGGTGACGGAGAACCCCTCGCTGAGCATTCACGACCAAGTTACCCTACTCTTCCTGTGCGTGGGTGCTCAGGCTGCCCAGCGTATTCTGGAGGAGTTGGGGGGGAGGCACATTTACGCGCGCGGCAATAACTAACCGGGGCAAGCGGAGCAACAAAACCAAGGCGACACCTAACAAGCTGTCCGTGAATTTTTGTAATATCAGGGGACTTCATTCCAACCTTAACGCTGTCCACTACCGTTTGGAGATGGCGAAGCCGGCCTTGCTCTTTAAACTGAGACTGAGGGGTCTTCTCCAGATACTTCATATATCTTCAACCCGAATTACTTCTTCTTGTTAGGACGTCTGTTTTAGACGCTTCGGCATTTTCGAAGGTATGGACCTGTCCATTTTATCGCTGTGCGTAAATAGTGATGACCATCACCGCATCTACCGGTGCCCTATAGATCCCATAGCAGTGATTCCGTGCTGTAGTAGATCTCATCCACAGAAATCGCGATCTTTGGCAATTTTAACGCCTACCACGCCAAATAGCTCGGTTCACGTTTAATCGATTATGTGGGGAGATCTGTTTATGACTTTGCTTTGGCATATGGTCTAACACAACTGTTTACAGTGCCTACGCGGATTTAAAATGTGGAAGATCATTCACCTTCCCCGTTGAACCTTCTGCTGACCTCTCAACTGGACGGATATCAGGTTTCCATCGACGCCCCTTTAGGCTCGTCGGACCATTGTCTTTTCCGGAGTTTGGTGCCAGCCACATTAACGTCGCGGTTGCATTCTGCAAGACTGCGCAGTGTTTGGCACTATAGATCAACCGATTGAGATGGGATCCGGTTTTTTTTACATCTTACCCTTGGGGGCAGGTATGCCTCTTGCCGGACGATCTTAGCGTTGTTGCCGATTCTTTCGCTGATGTGGTACTTCAGGGTATGACACTTTTTATTCCTTCTTCTGTGGTGCCCATCAGAAGCATATCACAGCCATGGTTGGTCACACCTGTAAAATAGCATCACGCTATAAACAGGAGTGCTACCGGCCCTGAGCTGATAGATCCACATTTCGTGATTTACACACCAGTGCTCTTAAAATGAAGTACAATTCCGTCTCTAGGTCCTTCAAAAGAGTCATTGCTAAGGCAAGGTCTGAGCACATCGGCGGAATTGGCAAGAAACTAGTTCGCCTTCCTTCGGGAATCCACGCATTCTGGTCTCTCGCTAAGACGAACAGCCTTGGTGAGAAAAAAAAGGGAACTTCTGTAAATCATCCTTTCCATATCTGCACAGAGAGAACCACTCTGGCCTATGCCGCAAAGGAGAAAGCCGATATCTTAGGCTTTCTCTTTGCGTCCAACTCGATGACGGGGGCAACACACCGCCGACCATTCCGTGATGTGAGTGCTCCGTGCTGCATGTGCGGTTTACACAGCGCTCGGTTTTCAAAACACTTTTCTCCCTGGACGTCAGTAAGTCGAGTGTGCCTGAATGAGTCCCCCCCATTGTGCTAAAGACGAAGAAGAAGAAGTGTGCTCCGCATTTGGCACCTGTTTTAACGCGTCTTATCTTGATACTCCTACTCCCAAAGCGTAGACCCAAATTCTTAAAAGATAGCTTTGGTCCACCCGATCCCTAAAAAGGTGACCGGTCAGACCCGTCCAACTGCAGGCCTATTGCCATCACCTCCTTGTTCTCTAAAATAATAGTGTCTGTTGTAAGCTGCCAGCTCATGTGGTACCTTGAGGATCACCAGCTGATCAGTGACCGTCATGTTCGATCAAGTGGTGATCTTGTGGTTTACCTTACTCATAGATGGGCGAAGGCAGTAAAAGTCAAGGGGGAAGCATTGGCCGTTAGTTTGTACATAGCGAAGACCTTCGATCAAATCTGGCATAATGCGCTTATTTCGAAGCTCCCTTCCTATGGGCTTCCCGAGAAAATGTGCGATTGGATCCCTACTTGCTCTGATTATAAGCATATTAACGCTGGTGTTCCACAAGGCTGCGTGCTATCACCAACGCTATTTCTTCTGCATATCATAGATTTGTTGCAAACTGATAACGTTAATTTCTGTGCAGATGACAGTACTGATGATGTCTTATGCACCGGCCGTGCCAATATTTCTAGGGAAATCGTCGCCTAGTACCGAGAAAAACTTGTGTCTAAAGTCAATTCTTTACTTAACCTCTCAATATGCACGTGGTCGGATTCGACCACGGTGATATTCCGTCAAATTCCAAGCGGTCGGATCTCACCACACCCACCCACAGCACTTTAAACCATAAAAACTTATATATAGGGACTACTTGAATCCTCAACGTCAACATATCGAATAGTGTGCAGTTTCATGGTCACTTGGAGGGGAAGGCCAAATTGGTTTCGTAAAGGCTTGGCGTGCTCATTCGGTCGCATATGGAATACTGTTCCCATCTCTGAGCTGGGGCTCCCTAGTGCCTAGTCTCCTTTGTAGTACACAGTAATTAAAATAATATAAAACAATGGCTTAATTAAAGATAATATAAAATCGTCTTGTGCTTTATTCTCTCAATATGTACGAGATTGGATCCGACCAAGGCGATATTCCATCAAATTCCAAGCGGTCGGATCTGACCACATCCACCCGCAGCACGTTAAACCATAATAACTAATATTTAGAGACTGCTTGTCTATGAAAAGTAGTTTGGCAGTATAGCTTAACGTGAAATTTTCTATCCTCTAACGCAATAAAATGTATTTAGTCTGTGTTTTTTTATTTATAATGTACGTTCATTTCGTACGCCTACTACGTGTGGCATGTTATTATGTTGATTTTTGGATTTTTCTAACGTTTTGTTAGTGTTTAGTATAGTGTTTTACTATAAAATTGTTATAAAAGTTTTTGTGTGAATACAATTTGTCTTTTTACGTAAATAATTTCGAGTAATATACAGAAGTAATTGCGAAAATCAAGCTGCGCTGGGTAAGTACTATTTTTACCATAAATATACAATTAAAATATATTTGTAATGAAGTAAAAACACTAAAACTAGTAATGTGATATATTAATACATAGAAACAAGTATTATATTGAAATTTATAATGAATTTTTTAGAAAATAAATGTACGAACATTTCAAGGTTCCCTGGTGTTGCGGTTGATCATTGGCGGCGGTAGTCACTTAACATCAAGCCGCATGCTCGTTTGCCTCCTTTTCTGTAAAGAAAAGGTTTAAAGAAAAATTTTTACCTACGCCGTGTCACGCAAAGCGGCCTAGCGGTGTAAATCATTTTAGCTGGCGACTGAGGGGTTAATTTAAACATGCAACACATAAGTGCTTAACATGTAACTTAATTTATAACTTAATAATATTTTTTTAAATCTACTAATATGAATATTAAAAAAAGATTGAATCGTGAATTATCTGATATATATTTTCCAACCAAAGCGTAAGTTAAATATTATGTATATTAATATAAAAAAAAAAAAAAAATATAGTAGCAGAAACAACAAATAGTATCTAAATTATTATATGTGGTTTTAAATGGAAACAAAGGACGGGAATAAAGGAAAATGGGACCGAATCCAGCGCAGAGTGATTCGAATCGTCGAAGACCGAGTTATTTATGATCCGATTCCGTTATGATGATATTACGAATGTTGCATCCCTTTACGTTTCCTACCGTATCTACCACGGGGAATGTTCCGAGGAATTGTTCGGATTAGTTCCAGCCGCCAAATTTCACGAACGCACATCGCGTCAAAATTCCCGATACCATCCTCAGAATGTGGATGCTTGGCGGTCAACTACTGTACGTTTTACTAGGAGTTGATACACACGTTGTTACATACCTCGTACAGCTTCACTATGGAATAATTTACTACCGGCGACTTGAAAAGCCAAGGGTCGTCAAGAAAAGAACTAATACCATTCTTAAAGCTGGCAACGCATCTGCAATTCCCCTGATGTTGCGGTTGTTCATAGGCGGAGGCAGTCACTTACTATGAGGTGAGCCGTATGCTCGTTTGCCCCCTCTTCTATAAAAAAAAGAAATTTTTTTTAAATAAAAAGGGTGACAATCGCGCACACAGTCTACCTGATGGTTAATGGAAACTCTTGCCCATAAACATTTTCATATTTCTGTGAAAAAGTATTTAATTGCATATGCGTTTTCACCCCTATGGATTACGATTGAAGGCCTCGTTACCGGTAAAAATGTCCCCAAATCAACTACTACCCACTGGAAACACAGCATTCAAGTTGGTATTCCGTGAGAGAGTGATCCTATTCCGGCCCATACGGCCCATGGCGCATGCATTACTTGGCGGTATGCGACGAGGTGTTGTCGTGGTGAAAGAGGATCCTAATGTGAGGTAGTTTCTCCCAAACTTTTTCCAAGACAAGTGGCGAACAATTGTTAGTGTACTGTTTTTCGATCATCTAAAACAATTGTTGCGTAGTGACCTGTCCTTCTGAAGAATATATTTCTGAAGTACTGGAATCCTCGGCGTCGACATATCGAGTGACGTGCAGTTTCGTGGTCACTTAAAAGAGAAGGCAAAATTGGCCTTTAAAAAGCTTGGTATGCTCGGCAGAGCGGGACAGTATTTCATGCCGGCGCACCGCCTGCAACTTTACAAGGCGCAGGTTCGGCCGCACATGGAATACTGTTCTCATTGGAATGGCAGGCGAAGTGTAGGGCGTCCCCGCACTAGTTAGAGTGACGAATTGGTATAATTTGCAGGAAGTTGATGGATGCGGGTAGCTCAGGACCGAGCTTTGTGACATTCCTTGCGCCTATGTTCAGCAGTGATGGTTTTGTTTGATTGAATAACTGAATACTCGCTGTCGCTTGTTGGTTTGTTTGCGTTCGAGAAAATTCGGTACCGCCGCAGTGCCGGTCAGCCGTACGTCGGGTGGTAGTCACTAGCACTTAATAAATACTTCATCTCACCTCCTCTCTTACGCACCCTTGCGGTTTTGCTTGGCACGTTACTTTGCGGGCGCAGTTTGGAGTATTTTTTTTTATTTCCAATTGAAAAAATCATGGAGCTTGCTGCCAGAGTCCCACAGACAAAAATTTAAGTAAATGAATATATTAACTTTGACCTCTCAATAAATTTACGTACGCAACAATAAAAATAATTTTCCAAATATAAGTGATATTCATTCTGTAAATACTAGGAACAGCTAAGATTTTTTAGAAATTAGGATTTTCTTTAATTTCAATAGCCTCACGTATCTTCCTTGCTAGGAATTGGTGTTCATGCGAGGATTTCTGGTTTACCAAATGTGATGTAATAGTGTGAACGATCTTGAACATTACATCAGATTTGATAAACCACAAATTCTCGCAAAAGAACACCAATTCCTACCAAGGACGATACGCAAGGCTATTGAAATTAAAAAAACATCCTAATTTCAATAAAGAAGATGGGTGCTGCCATCTGCTTGGGAGCCTATAATTAACAAAATTAAGTCCATACCCACGCATACCACTGCAAGACTTCAAGATACTGTAAGCGATAGAATCGGTATATATACAGTTTTATTCAATGTGTGGTGTTCGTGTAAATTTAAGAAATTATTAAGCAAAATAGTGGCTTACAGTAAGTATTATTTTTCCGTCAGTGGTTTATCGTGAACATCATATTAAAACAGCATACCAAACTTCCATTGTACTTAAAATTCATAGGCAGGAGAAGAATGGACTTAGTTTGTGGAATCCCTTATACCAAACACGCATTTGTGAACAGATTTTAAATATTTTTAGGACCATTTCTATATAACAAACTCAACAAGTCACTAAAGATATACAGTGTAAGTTATAGGAAATGTAATATAATTAAAAACGAAGACATATGAAGATGTTACAAATTTTAAAAAAGTTAATATTAATTGTAGGTAACAAATAATTGTTATTTAGTTATTTTATTTATTATGTCATATAGTTTAATTATGTAAATTATCTAGTGTTCTATAATATTAAGGGGAATCAGTGAAAAATTAAGTGCTACCTCGAATGGCTTAGCAAGATACTTCGTTATGCCGAAAATATCAACCAAACCAAAGCCACCCAAGCAACTCGACGACGCAAATTAATGGCAATCGAAGTTAAATTAATCACTCAAACTCAAAATAAGACAACGCAAAAGAGGTAATCTAAACGCGACCTAACAATTCTAACGTAACTTCCCGACATGCAACCGACACGGCCGTCGCGGACAAATGAATGTTCCAGACTAACTGCCCGGCCACAGCTCGCCAAACGTCAAACAGGTTTATCGTCCGAGACGTGCGTTTTCGCCAGTTCAAGTTGTTACGATTTGGCCTAAACATAAGCATTAATTTTGAAATAAATATATGGTAAAGATGAGGATTAGTGTTAAATATTATGTTAGACGAAAACACGATTAAGTAAAATTTTATCGACAGAAAAAAATCCAAAGTTACCTCCAAACTCAATAATAAACCGCTGGTGTTCGTAAAATACTTTAAATTAGATCATGAAACTTTGCATACTAACTGAACTTACTATAAAGCAGAATACACATTACGCAACAGGACGTAACATCAAAATTAAAATAACCGTAATAAAAATGAGAAGCGGCTGGGTTGGCGTAAAGAAACAGGTATAACTATGATATACCTAATGAAATAAGTGTCTAACGGCCAATCTACTTACATTATTAGTGATTACAAACATGTCGGTACATAGCATACGACGCGCGGGAAAGTGAGGGCGAAATTAGAATATGAGCTGAGGTAGAGTAGACCCTAAAATTCATAGTGTAAGTGATGGTCTCAAACACAGGTACTCAACCTAGTTCAGGGAGATAGCTATTATAAACGTGACTTCAATTTTTCTTTTGTAGATTCTACACTATCAAGCTACACATATTTTTAATTTTTTATAATTGCTTGTTATTTTTATTAGACTTGTTATTACTTTATTTAACTGTAATCATATTTGTTCCTATATATAAACATGTGTAATTGGAAATGAAATAAAAATTGTTTATTTGTTATTTATTTTATTTATTATTATTTATAATCTATATTAAGCAAGCCTCAATTGAAATAAAATGTTAGGCGAATGAGAGGCAAATCTTTCCTGCAAGGTATGAAACCAAAGTCTACCAGTGGACTGATAATGTATAGTACAGTATATTGATAATGGTCAAGATGGGTGAAAGATAAGTGTGCCAAACTATTCTTTATAAATGCAATATTAGCTTCAAGCGGTTTATCTTGCTCACAATGACGAGGTTTAAAATACCGAAATTTATCGGGTCGTTGGTGTCCCGTATTAGGAAAGGCTAAAATAACTACTATGTATTGATATTTAAATCAATTTTATTATAAATTTTAAAGTCTTGTCTTGATAAAATTAAAGTCAAGTGAATTAATTTTATTTTTAATTATCCAAGTCCTTAGATATAAAAAAATGAGTAAAATTCAAGATAAGGATTATGTATGATGTAAAGAATAAGATTACGTAAATATATAATAACTTAAAAAATAACGATAATGTTAACATAACATAGCCGGAAATAAAATGGCAGAAAAACGTTGATTGTTTTAGTACGAACTTCGCAGGTTACTAAAGAAGAAACAACAGCACGCGACACGTATTTCTAATTTGTTTTGTGAAGCTAACTCCCTTTTCAAACTCGTGTTCAATTCAAGGCGTGTCCTACAATCGTGCACGGGTTTGGAAAACAAACTATTTCCACAAACTTGTTATTCAAGAACTAGCTGTGCCCGCGACTCCGTTTGCGTGGAATCAGTACTTTTGCTATTCAAAGTGATGATGATTTATTTGTAAATTAAACTATCACCAGAGATTTTTCCCGACCGATATGACTCAGGGACCTTCAAGAAAAGAGCCTATTCCTTTTTAAAAGACCGGCAACGCACATGTATCTATAGCAACGCATATCATCTATCTTAAACAAATAGACAGCTAAGTTATACAAGCTATAAAACTAAGATTTAATCGCATTTTTAAACAAAGTTTTAAGCAATTTTTATCTACAAAATATGATAAGAGGCTCTCGCCCTCTCGCTCTAGCAATGGCTATCCTTGTTTTTCCTTGACATACATGTTTACTACTCTAACATTCTTTCTTTCTTTGAAAACAGTGGAAATTTCCTAGAACTAATAATAGCAAACAATATTTCGAATTATTTTAAATATTTTTACCTTTAATCATTTAATATATCGGTTCGTGTTGGGCAACCGATTGTTACATAACACATGACTTTAAGTTAAAAAAATGTACATGCATTCATCACTACATTCACATGACATTCATACATTCACACACTGTCCTAAGGTTCAGGGATTGGCCTTTCTATATGAACAATGGTTTACTCATTTTATGCTTGTTAACAATCTCCCCACGCTAACAATCTCCCCACCGTACGCTAGTACCATTATAAGGGCAGCGTCGCAGGTACCAGGACTATTAAACGAGATGTAGGCCTTCTCAGAATGCCTGTTTTCGTGTCCACAACCCTAGTGTGAACATCTTCTCCTGGTAACGTCCTATGCACTTTACCTCGTGGCCATGTATTGCGTGGTAGCGGATGATCGACGATCAAAACAACACCGCCCTCCTTAGGCTCCATGAACTTGCTACTGTCGCCTGTTCGAGGTATCAGCGTAGGCATATATTCTTTTAGCCATGCCGACCACAAATGGTCTGCTAATCTCTGAGACGCCGCCCAATTCAGCTGACCGATTAAATGATTATCCTTAAGTAAACTAGGTGGACTATCTCTACAAGAACCTCCTAAAAGAAAATGATTAGGCGTCAAGCCCTCCTCGAGACTATTCATATTAACCGAAATTAATGGTCACGAATTGACTGTGTGATCTGCTTCTAAAAGCAACGTGTGCCAAATTTCCTAGGACTCTTTTCCTTAAGAGTTGCGATTAAAGCTGTCTTGATAGATCTTATTAACCTTCCCCAAGCTCCTCGCATATGAGGTGCTCCAACTTCCAATTAATATATTTCTTAAAACATTCATTTTTCATGCTGTCGTAATATTCCATGCATGCCTGTGTAAGTTCCTTATTTGCAGCTTTGAAATTCGTTTCGTTATCGCTGTAAATGACGGAAGGATTTCCTACTCTGGCGGCAAATCGTCTTAATGCCATTATCATTGACGATGGTGTCAATAGACGCTGCTAACTCCAGATGTACTGCTCTGGTAGTTAAACAAGTGAATAGAACTCCCCACCGTTTCTCACGTCTCCTTCCCACGGATACACTCATGGGGCCGGAATAATCTACAGCTGAACATGTGAAAGGTGGCTCATGATGAGCTACTATTTCTAAAGTGTGACTGCCTTGCGCCACAGTTTTTTTGTCTAGATCTATAGGTCTGACACCATTCACAGTTACGTGTAACATTACGAACTGTATTACGTAAATTTAGAATGTAAAACTTTTGGTTCAATTCATTCATCACCGTTTGATGATTATCGTGACCAAAATGATGATGAACTCCTTTAATCATCATCTTCACTATGTCGTGTTTACCGTCTAAAATGACGGGGTTTCTTCTTTCTTCCGACAAATTAGATTTGAATGGTAAACAACTATTCAATCGAAGGAGGGTATCTTTTCCTATTTTTAAAGCCAATTTGCTTAAACGAGAACTCTTTTCAACGTTTTTTCTCACCTTTAAACAGCATATTTCCGAATGAAAACATTCATCCTGAACGAACTTCCATATAAGACTTTCAGCCTTCTTTAAAGGAGCTATTTCCAAAATGTTGTTGGGTCCTTTAACCGACTTGGTTGAAATATCTTTTGAACACAGAATTAACCTTTTCCTAACATTACTTTTATTCTAATTTTTAAGCGATACGAACTATTGTCGCTAATTCGCTTACCGCCGATGCCCTAAATTCGCATCTTTTCTTTCGGGCCCTAGCTTCGGAGCGCTAACCGCTGAGCCATACGTTCATTTATGAGAGTCATGGTTGAACCTTCATCCAGAAGAGCTGTGGTGCTGCTTACCATTAGGTCCATACCACTCGACCGGTATAATCTTTAAATATGCACATGCTAGTGCGTTCACTGTCGTAATGTGCGCTTGCTTGCCCCCGTCGCCCTCTGATGGCAACGTTTCTATTTCAGGGCTTCTGTGTAGAAGCTTATGGTATGCCATGCTACAACCATCTACACCGCACTAGCTTTACATTTTACCCTCCTATGATAGGGTGACAAACATTGAAAGCGTATATTTGCCTTTTTTACCGCTTACCATTTATCGCGGTTATCCATATTTTTAAACTTATAGCAACTATCCACAAAGTGCTCTTTATTACATATAACACACTTTCGTGTTATTTTATTTTTAGGCTTTTCTTTTGTGGTCATAACCTTCTGTCGGTCACGTATTTCCTTCTTATAACGTTCGTTGAGTTAGTTGCGCTCACCTACGTCGCAGTGGTGCGTAGACTCCTTTGCGGCGTGTATGGTTCGAGCTTTAATTTCGGGACGCATCCTTTTTTCGAAATTATGTTCTGTACTAAACGATGCACCGAACTGTTTCCTTAATGCATTTAAAAAATTAGCCATTGTTTGTAGCTCTGGCTCCGTAGGAAATTGTGTTCGATATTCGAACCACTTGAATTTAATCATAATGCCAATCTTATCTACTGTACGACTCACTAACTTCGGTGAGTGTAAATATTGTGGTTATTTTAATGCACGTATAGATGCAACCATGTTCATAACTTTGCTGGCAAAGGTGCCAATATTTTTGCTATCTTCCGCTAACTTGGGTATTTTCTTTACATTTTCAATTTCAGATAGAATGAGCATCTCAACTCTACCGAATCTCCTTTCCAATGCACTTATTATATCATCGGGTTCACATACCGTAAATAATAACGACCTTACCGCTTCCTTGGCGGCTCCTCTTAAGGCCTTCCTAAGGCGTGCCACGTTTTCGAACACCGTCCTGAATACAATCCATTCACTTGCGTCTCTATCGAAGACCGGATGTTCATGGAACATATGAGGCGTGGAAGTCTTATCTTTTCCCGCCATTTTGTTTGCACTCACAATCGCGTCGGTCAACACTGACACTTCACTCGCGTGTGGTTTTGCCATTGATTCACGCCCGATCCCCAGTTCTAAGCGGCGTGATTCCTCAGACGCTTCCTTATCAGCCACGTCTAGCTGCACTTCGCCAACTGGCGCACTCGTAATTAAGTGTTGAACCCAACTTCTTACGAATGGTTCCATTTGATCACTATGCTTCTCATCATCCACGCTCGAGTCGATCTCGTCCTCCCGATTGAGGCGTGCTAGCTCGTACTGTGACTTGGCTAGCGTTGCAGCCGCTTCAGCTCGTTCGAGATCTGAGCGTTCGAACTTAATACGTGCTTTTATTTGTGCTCTCAGCCAGGCCGATTGTGATGACCTACTGCCGTTCTTCGATCCATTCCCTGGCTGGTCGGCTGCCGCTGTCTTTTTTGATGCCGTTTCCTTGGTCCCTTCTTGACCTTCACTTTCGGCTATCACTTCACCTCTGGTCACGATGCACTTCTGCGTGACATTAGATCGCGTACCACTTACCTCAGTCTGCTGCTCGCAGCTGTTGCAGACGTACCTGTTTCCCATGTATTGGTGGATATTACTGTGGTAGCCCCACTAGATGTCGTGGCTGTGGTCGCTCCTGTTGATTCTGCTTCTTTGACCTTTCTTGACACCCCTATTCTAGTCCTGGTGCCCTTGACCCTATAACCTTGTTCCTGTGCTTTCTTCATAGTGCACGAGGAAACTCTTAGCGTGCCCTAAGTCCTGCCTCTCTATCACAATATCCTAACACGTCCTCACAATCCCTAACGTTCCCTAACAATCTTGAGACGGAGCCTACCGCGGTGAACCGCCCAAGGATGGAGTTCGTGCAGGAAAGGAAAGGTAGGTACTGCCCGTGAGTGGACGTACGCTTCACAGGTTGCTCAGGGTACGGGAGAGAATTCCGATCCCTCGGCGTGCCTACTCACGGGCTCTGCTACACGCACGACATAACGGCGCAGCCAAGCTGTTCTGAGGCAGACTAGCTCGTTAGTCTGCATCACCCCGAAAGGCGTTAAGCCCAAGCCCCGACTTTGACACTTTGACTCGCCATGAGAGTATGCTTTTCTCGATATAGTGTAAAGTGGGCTATGTGCAAAAAGCCTCCTATTTCGCGCGCATTTTTCGTTATCACATTTCTCTTTTTATAGAAATAACTTTATTTTCAACAAAGACACATACAAACTTATGCTTTTCCAAAAAGAACACATAAGCTTACATAATAAGAACAACAAAACATATACATTTTACACGATATTAATAAAATACAAATCATTATTACGTTATTTACATCCTATCATATGTGTCGTACACGTTAAAATCTTAAATAATAATTGTTATTACAACTTATAGCAACAAATATTGTTCAATTTACACAGGTCTTATCATAATTAACACTCATGTTAAACAAATAGACAGCTAAGACAGAAAACAAAGATTTAATCGCATTTGTTCAACAAAGTTTTAAGCAATTTTATCTACAAAATATGATAATAGGCTCTCGCCCTCTCGCTCTAGCGATGGCTATCCTTGTTTTTCCTTAACATACATGTTTACTACTTTAACATAGTATTATCTCTTTCTTTCTTTGAAAACAGTGGAAATTTCCTAGAAATAATAATAGATACAATATTTCGAATTATTTTAATTATTTTTACGTTTAATCATTTAATATTTCGGTTCGTATTGTGCCACCGATTGTTACGTGACTTTAAGTTTAAACAAATGTATATGTATCCATCACGATATTCACATGACATTCATACATTCACACACTGTCTTAAGGTTCAGGATTAGCCTTTCTATATAAACATCGGTTTACTCATTTTATGCTTGCGACGTTAACACCTGGTAAGAGGTTGTTTTAAGAAATACCAAAAGATTTTATTTTTATACAAAATTGCTTACCTTCTGCCCCTACCCCCTCTACCATAACGGGTTATTTTCAAATCTTAAACTACGTAATTATTTATTTTTTAAATACAGTACTCTCAGTAAGTATCGAGTTAATCGCCCTAAAATATTTTTGTAATAAAATACTGCAATACCCTTATTTCACCCTCTTAGGGATCGAATTTTCCAAAATGATTTCATAGCGGATTTGATTGGGCCTACTGTCCAAATTTTATATTTCTACTATAAGCTTTTTAGGTTCAGCTTGTGCACTGATATCTATGACTCAGTATGTAAAGAGAATATTATAGTAGATACACAGTGAACAGTGACTTTTTCGGTAAATGGCAAAACAAATTTTACGGCAAATAAAATTTTATTCTGTTGAGGCAGTCAATGGGGAGGCTTATGTATAGCAGTGGACTTTAAAATGCTGTAACGTTTATTGGATAAAAGGAAGAAATTTAGATTTGCTGGTCAAATACAATCAATGAGTTGAAAGAAGCAAGCAAAGTAATTATTTACATATTATGTATTATGTTTATATTTCTTCATATCTCAATTATAATTAAACCTTATGGTGCTTAAAATACCTGTTGCGCCATCTATATAAAATTATAGTAGTTAATTTATTATTACAGTA